>VXBO01015148.1:99451-118125 GCA_013400135.1 Rhinoptilus africanus
TTTTTTTGTATACGACGCATTGAAAACAGGCTCGGGCACTTCCTGGACAAACTCATCCCCTCCCCAAACTGCTTTGGCTTTGCAATTAAAATACAAGGCGACACACTAGGACAGATTAAAAAATCCCAAGTAACTACTGGCCATCAAGTTAAAAATAATAATTAAAAAAAGAATTCAGTGAAGTGTCACCAAGAGCATTTCGGTCCTGCTGCCCACCCACGCCGCCACCAGGGAAGGGCTCATTCTGTGATTTTTTATTTAAAAACAAGTCGAAAAATTAAGTGGATTTCAGAAAGACAAGCCCCTGACGTGTGTTCCCCACTTCCTCGACGCCTGGGCTGTGGTACTGTGGAAAGGGGGTTTCTACTACAGGTTTCTTATAGTAATAAAAAAAGAAGGGGGCAGAAATTTGTCTTAGAGCTGCTCTTGTGCCTCCCCTGCAGCCAGTGAAGAGGCTCTTTGTCGTGGTCCCGCTTGCTGTGGCGAGATGCTGTAAAAACTCGTTAACTTGCTCCATCCAGGCGAGTCTCCAGGCAGGTGTCCACCACAGCTTTGTCCTCTAGTCAAAGGAGCAAGGACTTTTCCAAATGCTCGATGGGTCTTTTGAGGAGGCTACGCAGAATGGGAGCACCGCTGTTTTCTGATGAATATAGAAAGCACTTTAAAAAGAAAAGTAGACGAAGGGGGTCGCTTCCATCCGCAGGGGAAGAGGGTTGCTTTGTCTCATTGGTCTCTGGTTTTACTTTACAGTATGTAAAAATACTCTGTCTGGCTGTCCACATCCATTCACGATATAAAGCAGTAAAAAATATATATATATTTTTATATATATATATAGAATATGGTTTATTTATACAGTTACACTTGCAAGGCAATCGATCCTCCGCTGGCCAGGCCCTTCTACCTCCAGATGCTCTGCCTGGTTGATACGACTGCAAAACAAAACAAAAACAACCTGAGCGACCCCATCATGGTGGGCGAGCACTCACGGAAAGAAGAGGGTAATGGAAAACAGGGTGTACGCGAGCACAAAGCCTGGACTGGGAGATGGACACGCAGACGCTGCAGCCTCTGTCGAGATGGACATTTTGGGCTGTGAGGGGGATGGCAGTCAGGTTTTGCTGAGGGGATGGTGGCATGGGCAGGAATGGGATGCAGGGATGCACGCAGCATCACCACAGTGGGCAGGGACACCACAGCTTGCCTTTGCTGCACCCAAAAACGCGGTGCAAGATGGAAAAAGGGTCACAGGAGATGAAAACGGTTTTGGGCTGAACTGGTCCCCAAGATGGAGCAGAAGTGACTCCTGTGAGAGATGGCAGCCAATCCTCTCCATCTTAACCCTAGCAAGGTCTTAGCCCCAGGGGGTGTGGGGTGGCAGGAGGAGGGATACGGAGCATCCTCCACAGCTCCCGACAAGGCAGAGAGCCGGACCGCCAGTCCGTGAGCCCCTGGCAGCGGAGCAGAGGCTGCCGGGGTGTGAGCTCTGCTCTTCCTAATGGCATCTATAAATAGCTCTGGCCTCCCGCTCCCAGCACTTGCTCGCTCTCTGCTGCCCGTTTTGGGCAGCAAAAGCCTCTCCCCCGCTTCCCACACTTCTTCCCCAGCCCAGCTCACACTCCCGCGGCCCCGCCGGGACATACGCACCCTCGGGGTTCAGGCTGGACACCAAGGGCTCTGGCAGGGTCCTAGGATGGCTGAGGAGCTGCTTGGTGCTGGAACGGGGAGGCGAGTCAGCGCCGGTGGTGGGAGGAAAACCTATGGGATATGGAAAAATGCTTGTCTCAGGCAGGTCTCGTGCCTCCCGTGCTCGCCACGCACGGCCGCTGCAGTGCCATGGGGCAGCCACATCACCCTCTCTGGGTGCTCTGGAGGAGAAATGACTGGGTCCCTGTGTTCCCCTGTCCCCTTCCACGAGAGCCCCCACCGCCTCCTCTCATCCCTGTGCGGATGCGGACGTGGCCCTGGGCACCATGCTCGCCTTTCCCTCGCCAAACACAAAGAGGTCATCGGCGGTCAGAGCCTGTCCCCAGCAGCCCACAGCCCCTGGGGGCTGATGCTGGCCCTCAGCCACCTGCTTTTTGCTGCCGCGGTGGCATGTGGCAACACCGCAAAGGAAAGCTCCCTGCGGCCGCCCCAGCCCCAGGAGCAGCAACACTGAGATCCAGCCCCTGAGCATGGCTACGATCAGCCCCAAGGCTTTGATGGGGAGGAGAAAGGAGCCCTGGGGCTGGCAAACCTTGGAGACCCCCACGGAGCAGTGGGCAACTGCTGTGCCAACACCGAAACCCCATCCCTGCTGCCTAACCTCAGCTCCCAGGGCAGAACCGCCCAGCTTTGGGGCCGCCCCCCTTGGAGGGGGTGCTGACCACCTTGGGGGAGGCAGGGAGCGGGCAGGGGTCCCGCGGAGCAGCCCCCGCGGCCGAGCCGGCGGCAGCGTGCTGACCTCCGTTTCTCCGGCAGGCTGGCAGCTCGCGCGGGCTCGGCTCCGGCTGGGCGTCCTCCTCGGACCTGGCCTGCAGGACGGTCACCGTGGCCCCCGTCTGCTGAATAAACTGCTGCAAATTACACTGCCTCAGCTCCTTATTTAATTCCTCCAGCTCTTGGGTCTGGGCCTGCAAAACACACACCGAGGAGGGGGGACAGGGTGAGCCACACGTCCCTTCCACGCCCCAAACCAACTGGCATGCCCCCCCCGGGGCTGCTCCCCCAGCTGGGGTTCACCCTGCCAGGGCTGGTGGGGGGGACCTCAGGGGTACCACGGCTCAGCCACCCCTCTCCGAGGGCCTGCAGGACGCGGGGTGCCCGGGCAGTGGGGACGAGGAAGGCGTTGTTTTGGGAACAGCCCTGATTTGCGGCGTCTCCACAAGAGGGTGCGAGCAGCCGTCAAACGGCGGCCGCCGCGGTGCTGGGAGACGCCGGACACGAATGAGATGCTGGAAGCATGGCCGTCCTGGGGAAGGGTGGCTACACCGCCTGGCTGCGCAAAAGCTTCTCCCTTTTCCTCCACTGAAGGGGACCCGGTGAGCGGAGGGCAGGTGTCGCACAGCTCCTGGAAAGGCGAGCCAGGTGGCACCACGGCCCAGCCCCAGGGCTGCCATCTCCGCGCCGCACAGCCTCTCGCGATGAGCCTAAGCCCCTGCACTGCTTCCATGGTCAAAAGGTTTTGTGCACAGGCACCATGGAGACCTGCACTGTCCCCCTCCATAACTCCTCTATACAAGGTGACGTCAACCTTTGTGCCAATGCCACCGACCCTGCACATGGGCCATTTGCTTCAGCACCATCTTCCATGCCGGAGCTGGGTGATGCCGTGCTCCCCGTGCACCAGCCAGAAGCAGCCCCAGCCCAGACACGGCTTGCACGGAGAGCGATGGGTATGGGACTCTACCAACTGGCTACGAGCGGTGGCGTCCCCCCAACAGCAGTCATGGCTACTAAACCGCCTCCATGTACCCAGCCCCATGCTGGCCAGCCAGGTGGGGCAGAACCAGCCCCACTCGACCCATCAGCCCCATGCCGCTGGAAAGCTGGTGCCACCCCCTCCCGAAGATACCACCACTCCATACGGCTGCTCAACCTGGTCCTATCTACCTGCAGGTTCCTTTCAGCTTCCTCCAGGGCCTTCTCCACACTGGCCAGGTTGCTCTCCAGCTGGGTGCCTTGCTTGACCTTGGCCTCCAGGTCCCTTTTCATCTTGGCAGCCATGTCCTCCAGCTCTGTGGGGCTGGGTGTAGGGGTCTCCTTCCCCCTCTTGGCCCTCTCTGCCATCTCCCACTGGATCTCCTCCTGCAGGGCTTCAGTCCGGGCGCTTAGCTCATAGATCCTCTGGGTGTATTCCTCCAGGCTGGCCCGCAGGCTCCTAACCCGCTCCTGCCGCTCCCGCTCACACTCCTTCTCCAGCCGGAGCTCGCTCTGCCAAAACTCCTCCTCACCCAGCTCTGTCTCGTTCCTCCGCACCAGGTGCTCCAGGTAGAGGATCTCATCCTCCTGACCGGTGAGCCGGCTGCGCTCCCAGAGCCGTAGGTCCGTCTCCAGGGTGTCTCCATGGGCCTCCAAGGAATGTAGCTGCTCCTGTTGCCGCAGCACCCTCCTAAACAGCTCCTCTTTGGAGGGTTGGACAACCCCCCCACCCTCCAAGTCCATCCCTTCCCGTGCTTGGTGTCTCCAGCGGCTCATGGCAAACAGGTCACCGGAGCCTGTAGGACCCAAGCTGAAGGTCATGGATTTTTTTGACTCCCGGGAACGGGGTCCATCTGTGCCAGCAGGCCTGGGCTTGATGGGCAAGCTGGCTCGCATGAACGTCCTCTCGGGGGCTTGGGGAGCGCCCTCCGAGGAGGGCCGCTCAGCCACGCTGGGGCCCGTCCGCCGCAGGACAAACTGCACGTCGTTGGCATACTGCCCGCACTTGGCCAGCGACTCCAAGGGGCATTCCAGCGGCAGCAGCTGCCGCTCCTTCTCCCGCAGCTTCTGCACCAGCACGTAGCGGCCCGTCTGACCTGTCGGGAGGAGGTGAGCATGTCAGATGGGGAAAGCCACGGCCAGCAGCGGTGTGCCGAGGCTGCCGGCCCCCAGGCAGCAGCTGGGACACCCACACCACCCCAGAGCAGGAAGCACCGGCAGATGGGAGCATCCCCTTGGCAGATGCCTTCACCAGCAAAGGGGCATCCCCCCAGCAGAAGGAGATGGCTCACCGATGGCCCGTGCCAAGGCGATGACCACTTCTTGGCAGGTGGTTTGCTCCGAGACGCCGCAGACGACCCTCTGGATCCCGTCCACCCAGACCTTCAGCTCCATCCCAACAGCTGCCGGGGCTCAGGCGCGCTGGGTCATCACAGGACAGGCTGCCTGAGGGGAAAAGAGAAACCAGGTTTCCATCCCAAGCCGCTAATGAGGAATACCAGACACTTTAAGAGCAGCGTCATTAAACCATCTTTAATGCCAGCACCTCATAAGGTCCATCCTAGACCAAGCGGTTGCTCACTGCTGCCCTCCATCCATCTCCGTGGCTGTCCCTCTCCCCCTGCACATGGATTGCATTTTTGTTGATATTAGTAAAACATTGATGTTTATTTGGAAAAAACCCCAACAAACCAACTTTTTTTTTCTCTCTCTCATACCTGGGCAGCAGGTCCGTATCTTCTCGTGGTGGTAAATAATGGGGTTTGTGTGTCTACATAGCACCCCAAATAAAATGCCCAGATTATTTCTGCTGAGAGCGCAGACTTTTAATGGGCTTGCTGGGCTTTCACTGCGATTTCTCTGACAATTTGGCAGCACGGCACCGGGGGTTTTTCCAAACAATATTGGAAAAAGGTGGAGAAATCACCGGCTGCCAACCTTCACAACGGGATACTGAGAGAAGGTGCAGATAATGCACATTTTAATTTATTTACCTCCATCTCAATTTACCAGAGGGGGATTAAGAAATGAAAGACATGACTCTTTCTGTACAAAAATGTGACAAAAGGTGGGGTTTGGAAGGGGAAGCCAGGCACAAATGCCCACGGTGAAGTCTGGGCTCCTGGGGGATCCTCTGCCCAGCACTGGGGCCCAGCCCAACTCCCCCCTGGAAGCTATTTCTCCTACATTAAAACACCCCCATTAGCCCAGGCACTCAACTCCTGCCTCTTCCAGCAGCTCAACAACGGCAACAGTCTCCAAAAAAAAAAAAAAAGTTTTAAAAAAATTAGGCACAAGCTGTAAAGAACTCAAATATTTGAGCTTACAGTGTTTTCAAACGCAGTGCAAACAAAGATGTATCTTTTTTCCCCCCACTATAAGACTGTTTTTTCTAGCATCAGGCTTCTCTGGAAGCCTCGGGCATAGGAACATATATAGGAAATTTCAAGTCCCTCTGTCCAGAGGGTCCCAAGCCGCTTTCCCAACCTAACCCAGCTGGTCACAGCGCCTCCATCCCTCAGTTCTAGCTCTTCCAGGTTTTCAGCCAGGCTGCAAGAAAGCTCGACCTCAGGTTAAACACCACTTCTTGCTTATTTTCTGTTGCCTGCTTGAGTAATCAAAGGGAGGGCTCAGAGGGTCCCACCTCCAGCAACACGGGATTTTAGCCATGGTGCAAGAAAGACTAGGAGAAACCAGGGAAGATAGGGCTTGGTGAGGCCATTCCCCGCGGGTGCCAGGTCCCATCAGTGCCACCCCCTGCCCACCTCCGAAACGTGGGCATGGAGCGGCTGCTGCAAATACCTCAGCGCTGAGCTCATGTTTGCCTTGGCTGGGCAGGCGGGGAAAACCGGTGGGGGTGAAGGGCACCTTGGTCTTGGCCCACCTCCCTGTGAGCCCGAAACTATGAAAATTTGCAATGTTTAGCCTGATTTCATTTCAAAGCCGGGTTTTGGCACCACTCCCCCCCACGCTGTGCATTCAAGGCTGAAACCGTCCCCGGGCACGGAGCAAAGTCCAGGAGCCACCATGGCACCACCCAGCTCACCCTGAAGCCACTGTTCCTGTCCCCCCCCACATGCCATGGCACCCTAATACCAAATTTGGGGTGACAACAGATCTCTGGGGAGCACTGCCCCCAACCCAGCCAGGGGCCTCGCTAGCATCGAACCCGGCTTCCCCTGCCCTGACCCCACGGGGAGGCAGGAGCTTAAAATAAATAAGGAAAAAAACCCCAAACAACGCAGCTGGTTGAGTCGCGTTGCACTGCCTCACCTTACCCAAAAGAATCCAGGGGCTGCCGAACGCTGCCGGGTTCGGGAGCGAGATGGCGGCCGGCACAGCAGCCCCACAGCGCCCGTCTGGGTTCAAACCCAGCACCAAGCCCCGTCCCTGCCTCGGCAATCATTTACCAGCCGCCAGCGCGCCACCGCCAAAAACCTGGGAGTGGTGGCAGACAGCTTTACTCCTGATATGGGGGAAACCCACCCCAAACAGCAGTCAGCACATCCCTTCCCGCTGCATCCCCCCGCACCCCAAAATCCAATTGGTTTTATTACTGTTTCCATAGATCCTTGCAAGTGCAGGGGGTCCCTGTTAACCGACTTCTCACCATAACCCCTGGGGTTTTTTGGGGGGGTCATCCCCAGCTCGTTGATGGATACAGGATGTTACCTTCCCCCTTGCAAGGGGGTGGGAAATAGGGCCGGGGGCTGCTCCCTCCTCTGCCTGCCCTCCTCGCCCCTTCCCAGGGCAGGGTCCCCCAGCCCACCCAAACCCAGCCTGGCTGCCCTTCTTTCCCCAGAGCCCTGGGCTCACGGAGGAGCTGAAAGGATGAAGGCAGCTCATCTTCATCTTCTGAGGGGGGATCAGCGATGCTCCTCACACCCCCTGGTCCCTGCTCAGGGGGGACATCGCAGCCCGCACGCAGCATCTCGTCCCCAGTATCCCAGCGTGCCAGCATCACCTTGGTTCAAAAAAAACCCACCCTAAAGCAACNCCTCTGTTTGTGTTCGCCCTCGGAGGTCACTTTGATCACGAACCAGAAGTGCCAGCAGCTGCTGAGCCCCAAAAACAGCCCAGGGAAGGGAGCAGGTGGCTGCGGGGACCAGGACACATGACGGCTGCTCCCAAAAGCTGCTCTCATTTTATTCTTATGTCCCCTCTCCCCCCCGCTATGGATTTCCAAATCACTTTTATTGGAAGCAGATTAACAAAGTGACTAATTTTCTGCTCCCTTCCCCATGCGATGGGTCCTAAAATTGAGGGTAGGGATGATTCATACCACGACTTCAACAAATTTCCTAACTGGGAGTTGGAATTTCAAATGCTGACATAAAAAAAAAACCCTAATTTTTTTTTTTTTAAATTAACAACCTCAGATCCTGCAGCTTTATTTTGTTTCCTGGCATTGCCGTCTCCCAGCCTCCCTGAAGCTGACGGGCTAAAGGAAGAAGAGATGAAGGAGCATTTCTGCAGGTGCAGGAGGATGCATGTTTTGCACAACTCCTGCAAACCATCGTCCTGATGACTGCCAGGACTCACAAGGGCTGGGTGACCTCCCTGGACCTGAAATAATACATGGCCAGACAAGAAAATTGGCCAGTCACCCTCCTTACAGAAGTGAGGACCACCACCGGTTTGCAAGGACCCCCCTGTCCTCAGAAGCTGTCAAAGCTCTCAGAAGCTGACACAGCACCTTCCAGCCAAGGACTGCAAACATTTTACAAGTGCCTTTCTCCCACATTTTGCTACACACAAGAAACAACAAAACACCCGGTTAGGAAAATCACACCAATATTGCACCCAACAGCAAGGCCAGCTGCAACCCAAATCCCGCTGCATCCTAAACACCTANTGGGCAATAAACTCCCAAACCTCCACCTTGTCCCCACCCTTACCTCCACTGTAGCTCTTACCATCACTCCTAAAAAATCAGCAGCTGGGGGCGGTCTCATTGCACCACTCACAAATATGACACCCCCTCCCGAAGTTTCGCTGTGGTCCCCCTGCTTTAGTTAGTGGGTGCCTTTGTTATACCACCAGGTAATGAAAAAGACCTTTCTTTGGCGGGGNAAAAAAAACCCTAATTTTTTTTTTTTTAAATTAACAACCTCAGATCCTGCAGCTTTATTTTGTTTCCTGGCATTGCCGTCTCCCAGCCTCCCTGAAGCTGACGGGCTAAAGGAAGAAGAGATGAAGGAGCATTTCTGCAGGTGCAGGAGGATGCATGTTTTGCACAACTCCTGCAAACCATCGTCCTGATGACTGCCAGGACTCACAAGGGCTGGGTGACCTCCCTGGACCTGAAATAATACATGGCCAGACAAGAAAATTGGCCAGTCACCCTCCTTACAGAAGTGAGGACCACCACCGGTTTGCAAGGACCCCCCTGTCCTCAGAAGCTGTCAAAGCTCTCAGAAGCTGACACAGCACCTTCCAGCCAAGGACTGCAAACATTTTACAAGTGCCTTTCTCCCACATTTTGCTACACACAAGAAACAACAAAACACCCGGTTAGGAAAATCACACCAATATTGCACCCAACAGCAAGGCCAGCTGCAACCCAAATCCCGCTGCATCCTAAACACCTACACCAGAGCTCCTAACCAGCACCGCCTGGGACCAGCATGAAGGTTTTGAGCTTGTAGGATGATTACTGAAGTGCCCTATGAGCACAGTGGCTTCACCCATTTTGGGGGGTTTACTCTCCTACCTTGCCACGTTCACCCCCTGGCAGAGAGCTGGGTACAGGGCCGGCAGCCAGAGCAGTGGGGAGAGCTTCCCAGTAAGCCTAATTAAAATGGCAGAAAGCCAGAAGACTAGCCTTTCAGGTCAGAGTTTGGGCTGGGGATAGAGTTATGAAGGCTCATTATTAGTAAATAAATAAGTATTTGTACTCAAGAGCAGGCTGTGATGAGCCCACCATCCAAGGAGGACCAAGGTGTCAATGGGGACATCCCTTGGGATGCGCTTCAGGCAGATGCTGGAGTACTCTTGGTCATTTTATTCCCACTCTGAACCTCACACCCTCTCACCCCTCTCCTGGGAGGGATGCTCATCCCAGCTGCATGCAGACACTCCAGTGAAAAAAACCCCAATACATGAGTAAACAGCAAGTGGTGAGGGGAGGGGAGGAGTGGCCCAGTGCCGCCATCCTGCATGCCAGAGCGCATGCCGGAGCGCTGGCAGGCTAGCCATGACTCACCGCCCTGGATCAGCTGCTGCGGTGACACATCCAGCAGCTATTTAATTCTTCCTGAGGTCCCTCCCTGCTCAAAGCACCGGGCACAGCTCCTGGGTACCCAAGGGAAGAGATGGTACCTGCCCACGTGCTGAAACCCTCTGGTTGGGCAGAAGCCTCCCTGTTACTCAGGTGTGCAGAGATGACCCAACATGGAGAAGATCCACAGGGAACCGAAGCCTCCTGATGGCGCTCATCCTGCAGCAGGTTGGAGAGGACGGGCTGTAGTCTAGGCTCCCCTCCAGTCCAACAACAGTATCTTCCTGCCTCAGGTCCCTCTTTTGGAGTGGCATCACCTGCCCTTGGCTGGGGTGTTGCAGGTATAGAGCGGCAGCTTTCCACGCCATGTCCACACCAGACCAGAAGGTGATGCCGCAGTCAAAGGTTGAGGTTGTGGACCAGGGTTGACGATGCTGGCAGGTCCAAAGCTGGGAGGAGATCAGCCACGGCAACGCTTGATGCTCTGGCTCTTCCTGGGCTGGCAGGTCCCATGCTGGGTGGAGATGATCATCCATGACTCTGAATAAGTTGTCTTTGCAGCAGACTGGCAACCACCCATGGCCATTGCCACCACAGCAGGGAGCACCAGGCAAAGCCCTGCCTGTAGCTACATGGTGCAGGATCTTTCCACAGTGCTGTGTCCATCCTGAGGATGCTGGCCCTGGGATCCTGAAGGGACACCATCTCCTGGCCTCATGCAAAGCAGCCAAGAGGGCTAACCTACCAAAGAGGTCATCATCCCCTCTTGCAGCATGGGAGACAGCAGGATGCAGGCAGGACACAGGCACAGGGCTCCAGCCTGAGGTAGCGAATGGGTTACTTCATCCCAGCGCAAATAGCTGACAGGGTTAAATGAGCTCAAGAGGTGACAAACGAGTCCTACCTGAGTGGTCACAGCCCAGAGAGGCAGCTCTTCATCCTTCTGCAGTCACAGGGAAGGCATGCAAGTGCTACTCACCCCTCAGGTCTATCAAAGCCACAAGCTCTTATGCAAGGAGGCCACAAGTATTCAGGAGCAGGGAAGCAGCAGGCACAGGGCTCTAATTCACACCCAAGCAGGTTATTTAGGGGTGGCCATAATAGTCCCTGCATCCTTGGTCCACCCATCATGCCCCGTCCAGCTTCCTGCTCTGCCATGGTGTACCTGAGAACAAGCCCTAAAAATCAGCAAATTAATAAAATCAGTAATTTCAAAACTGCATGAGGGCTTTGCAGACTCCACTTTTTTTCTGCTCCTTCAGCTGGAGAAACCTCAGCTGGGGACAGGGATAACCACTGCAAATGTACCCTGAAGGTGCAGCTTTACCAGAGATGCATGGATGGATCCCAGCCCACGTGTACCTCCAGGGTCCATCGTGCTTCAATAGCAAGTGGTTTCTGCTGGGGGCATCTTAGGATGCATTAACACACACTCAGCATCTACAGAGGTTACATCCATGTTTCAAGGGCTTTTTGCACCCAAAGGAGATCGAAGGACCAAGACAACTAAGTCCCATGGCACTTGTGTCGCTCAAGAGCTGAAGCGTCACTTGAACCTGAAGCCACAGACCTCCGCTGAAGTCCCTCAGCACCCCCAATGTATGTCCCACACATTAGGATCTTGCAGGAACTGACCAAAGAGACAGACTTCTGGAGAGCCATAAGCACCATGACAGCACCCCCCTATTAAGAGCAAAATAGAGGCTTGGGGATTTTCTCCTCCTCTTCCTCCCCAAAATTACAGACCTGCACTAACACGCCTGGGGTGTACCACTGAGGCTGGGGGAAGCTGAGCAGGGTGGGAAGAGCCGGGGACAAATTCTGCTCAGGGCTCAGATGTGGAATGGGGATGGGCCTTAGGGTGATGGCCTTCAGCAGGGATTTAGGGCAGGGAGGCTCACGCCCTGGCCAACGTGGAAGAAGCTCACCCCATCCCGGCTCCACCTGCAGGGATTCTTCTCACTGTTCCTTTCACCCAAGCTTTTGGGTCCGTCAAAGCATCAGATACATATGAAGGCTTCAGAAACAGCGCTGGGAAGGAGCTGAGGAACTTTTTTCCCCTTCTTAAACAAGTCAAGATTTGTGGCCATTGCAGGCCGGCGTTGAGAGCCATGTTGAAACATCAAGGATCATAGGCAGCAATGACATTTCAAGGATGTTTACAAGCCAGTCCACTCTACAGATGAGCAACCAACCAAAAGCTCATTACAAATTAAAAGAAGCAAAAAAACTCCTTCCACCTACTGCACACACTCACGTTACAGCATTTCTGCCTGGAAGGGGAAGGATCATCTTTCTCACCTTAATGCATCATATTTCTCCCTTGCAGCACAAATAGTTACTGTCCACAGGGGCAGAAGAGCTGGCAAGGCTGGCTAGTAAAATCTGCCATAAAGGTGAAGGTTTGCAAGGGAAAACATTAGCAGCTATTGCTGTAACCATCACCATCAACCCCAGAGCGAAGAGTGACTTCATGAAAGCAGCTGAGAGTCAATTCATAGTTTCTTCTCAAGGGGGCGAAGCAAAATTAGCAACAACATGCAGATTAGAGGAGAAAGAGGAAAGGCTCTTGCGCTGCCACGCTCCCTTTTCCTCTCCTGCAATTGAACCTGCCCAGACGCCGAGCCCAGGAGGAACTGGGGAAGTATTTCGGAGTCCAACTCCCAGCACAGGGGCAAGGCTGGGTCTAGGTACCTTTAGGCTCCAGGCTGATCTAGATCAGCCTTGAAGATTTGGGGTTGGACTTGAAAACCTTTGCAGGGTTGAGTCTGCCCCTCAATTTCCCCCTAACACTATCGTCTTTATTTTCAATACAAAAAACATGGTGCTTGCTCTTCAGCTGTCGAGGCATCGCTGTACCTGCAGCCGCTGTGCAGCAGCTCCGGGATGCCCAAATGCCCGTTGTCTTCAGGGGATGACTCACAATCCATCTCTTAAAAGCCAGGCTCCATGGAGTATTTGCCAGCCCATCCACAGGCAAATACAACCCTGGCATGCATCAGCATCTCCGCTGTGTTCATCTTCCACAGTGGTCATGACTGAAAGCATGACGCAATTTGTGAGTATTCCGTTATTACACACAGCCCATTCCCCAAGCCAGAAACCAGCTTATACTTCCCATCACACGGGATGCAGGAAGAATGCTGCAAACCTAGAGATGCAAAAGCCTGTTCAAGCCTTGGAAATACTCCAAAGTATCAAAAGTACCTGCTTTCTCCTCCCCAGCCAAAGAAGAGGAGAAACGTTTCAGTTTCCTCCAAATTTCCGTTTCTCCTCCCAAAGGGTGTGACCAAAACAGGGAAAACCCAACCAACGAGCTCTTTCTCCTAATACCACCAGCACAGCCAGAAATGACCCTCAAAGGGCAGCTTCCTCACGATGCTTGCCCAGTCCAGCCCAGAGGATGAGATGCACCTTGGCCACCTCCAAGGCAAGTGGACACAGGCACTGATCCGCCACTCTCCTAATCTCACCTCAAAGCAACCAAGGATTTCATTTCCACAGGATTACAGATAAATTCAGGCTCTGCATCTCTCCTCTGACTAGGACCAGGGACATGAAAAAGCCAGATGACCTACAAAATACTCTCCCCGAACCTGCCTTCCAGTCTCCTTCAGAGGAGTTGCTGTCAGCCACCAGCAATCCTCTTTCCACTCCAGTTTTCATCCTAGGGGAGAGGGCGATTAGCAAATGCAAAACCAGGAATAAACCTTCCAGATTTTATTTTCCATTTCCAGAATAACTCAGTTTCATACCCTGCTTCGGAAAGCGGCCACATGCCAAGGACACACTGCTGGGTCTCTGGAGGAGAGGATGCGATGCACTGATGAATATGCAGGTGCATGCTGCAATGGATATTTATTTATAACTTTGTAGGATTAAAAAGGCTTTTAATGACCATTTGCCGAGAGCTGAAAATCGCTCTTTTCTTTCTCTCACACACATACAGACACAGAGTCAAATAAACAAGAGACCCAGAACTAATCCAAGCTGAAACCTTTGATAAGACACTTGGGTATTTTAGAAGTCTCTGTTTTCACGCTACCTGGCACATGATTAATTAAGCAGAGGTGTTATCAATCCCCGCCTGAACCCACCCGGAGATAATAAGCTCTTTAAAGCACTAAAATGGAGGCACATCTCTGGAGAGGCAACTCAATCCCTATCTGGCACTAAAACGCAAGGGGCCATCCATCAGGGGGAACAAGTCACTGTCCTTCAACAGGTGATGGAGATCACCGCTGCATGACCAAATTTAATCCCTGGAACTGCCTTGCTGGGAGGCAGCAAACCTCTGGCTGAAGGGGTTTTGATGCCAGCAAAGGGCTCCAAAAAATACAATAAAAATATCTTGGTGTTTCAGAAGCATTTAGGATCTTAATCCTCATGCAATTCATGCTCACCTGGGGTCGCTTTGGGGCAACTCAGCCTTTTGAACCCCCTATCCAACTTCTTTATACTCCCAGCAGGTCATTAAAAACCCAAACTAATTGAAAGGGGACAGTACCAAGCCGTCATCGCAGCCTAGGAAATCCTCAAACCGCATTAAAACACTCCAAAAATTACTTGAGGCAAAGCAGGTTTGAGGGACAACTAGTCCTTGACATGCAGCATCTCAAAGGTACAAAGCAATGTTGTTTCTAGCGCATCCACTCCCGGGTCCCAGGGATATTTCCCTGCCAGACAGGCATAGCATCTTATGTTGTAAAAGGATATTTGCTGAGTTTGTAAGATTTTTAAAAGACTAGAAAGAGCAATGGAAAATGATTTTTTTTTTTTAAACCCTACAGGAATCCTTTCCATGGTACAAATCTCTGTGCAGATACAGCTTTCTTCCCCACTGACTGATGGTGGAGCAGGTGGGAATACTTTGGACCAGGTATGACACAGTACAACCTGGTGCCCAGGCTGGGTTAGCCCTGGGAAAGCCTCGCAGAACCACCTCTTTGGGCTGAGACCTTGGGGACTCAACAAGCTGCCCTGAGAAAGCCCTGTGCCAGAGGAATTGGGGCAGGGAGGAGAGGAAGGAAAGACATCCTTGGAGCAAGCCTGGGAGACCCCTGACTTTCTGCAGGCACAAACCACTAAGCAAAGACCTGGGCATACTGGTCAAGAGCTCAAGGAGGCCACGAGGTGCTTTCTGACAGTGAACTAAGCTCAAGTTGTCCCTCAGACAAGCTGGACGGGTTCATATTGCAGGAACCAGCCAGCACTGATGACGACATGCAAAGATGTAAAAGCCCATTGCCTGGTCCACCCAGCCTTGCTACCGCGAGCATGTTCGGCTCTCTGCAGAAAGGAGGACTGCCACCTCCAAACACTGCCAGAACTTGGAAAAGAAAACAAATAAAAACCAGCAAGTGAAAACAGCAACCACAAAGCCGCCAAAAAAACCAACCCAACCCATCTTTATTCTTATCTAGATATGCCTGTGGTGTTCATCCAACCCCCTGGCGCACCACTAGCCGCTTCAGGCAAGCATCCAGAGGCAGAGACCAGCTCCCTGCTGCGCGCTTGCAATATTCCCAGCAGGAATCATTAAACCAGCAAGAACTGTAAAAAACGCTCTCCCCGTGATGCCTCATCCAGGCAGCTTCACAACACCAGCTGGGTGCTCCCACCCCTTGCCAAAGGCTTCCCCAGGCTGGCAGGAAAAGCAGGGAGCAAAGGGGAGGCTGCCGCTCACCAGACTTCTCCGCTGACCCAGCCACCCTCCTATAGGATGCTATAAGTGCCTCCAAAGTCCCCGTGCTCAGGAGCACACTGCTGTGTCTAGCATCATGGGGGACTTCCACGAGGGACGCTGGACCCCAAAATGCTGCTGAAGGCACTGCGGCATCCCATCACCAGTCCTCCCAGGGCTGCAGGAGGCAGCTGGGGGGGACATGGCGAGGTTTGAGCATGCAGCTCCTAAGACCAAGAGCTTCAGCAGGTCCTGTGCTGCAGCAGGGTTACAAAACAGCAGAGGAAGCCTTCCCAAATTCAGGCAGTGCTCAACTGCCCCAAAGTTTGCAGCTCAGGGCTGATTCACCCATGTCTTCAGGTCAGAAGCGTTGTGGGTTTGGGGTTGGTTTTTGGGGGTTTTTTTTTGGGTCTTTTTTTTGAAGCAACGAGTTATTCTAGATGACTAGCCCAGGGCAGCTGGAAGCACCCCAGCCCTCAAGAAAGCGCTGACTGCAGTCCACAAAAAGCCAGATAATCAGCTGCTTTTAGAAGCTCATGAACTTGGCATCTGAAAAATGGGAGGACATAAAATTGTTAGCAATCATTTACAATAAGAGGATTTTGTTAAAAACCTTCTGTGGAGACACACTTATGCCTTAATTTGGCTACATAGGTTTACAAGGGCATAGACAAGTTGGGACGGATCGAGGAACATCCCTTAAGAAGATGCTCTTAAAAACAATACATACACGCAGAGCTAGTACTTAAAACGTCCCTCACACTTTTATTTAGACTCAGGCACAGAGCAAACCATCGTCGAGCAGCAACTGGACTTCTTCCTAGCTCACAACAGCGCCCAGCATCGCACGACTCAAGGAAACACTCTGCTCCAAAGCCTTGGCACTCACACCACGGCCTCCCAGCCAGGGAGGATCAACTGCTTATCCGGATTTGGTCCCAAAGCATCACACCCTCCCCCCAGCACACAGGGGGACAGCAGAATGCAGGCTGGGTGACTTCCAAGACACCACTGGAGGTTTTTCCCGTAGCAGAAGACACAAACAGGACAGGGCAGAGAGATGCTGAAAAACATGGATGGGATGATGTTTTGGGGACCTGAGCAGATGCACTCAGGCGATATTTCTCTGCAGCGCATACGTTGCCAGAGCGGACCAGCTCCCATCCCACCCCATTTTACATCCAGTCCCCAAAATACTTCAGCATAGAAGCTCCTCTGTTGGCCCGGGCACGGTAAATCCCTGTATCTTCAGCAATCACACCACGCTACCTTTTTTTGGTCAAGCCGTATCTCAAAGAGCGGGGAAGGGATGATTCAGACCGGCCATCACCGCACCGCTTCAGCCACCACACACTGCCAAAAGGTTCGGTCAAGCCTGGCAAGCTCCCCAGCACGCTGGCTGGGGCCTGAGGGTATCCAAAGCCACCAGGAGCCTGAGCGTAGCCGTAGCTCACTTGTTGTAAGCATAAGGGGGAAAAAATTAATATAAAAAATTTAAAATAAATCAGATTTAGATCTTAAGTTGTTTTATTATCTCACGGTCAGACTGTTGCTCAGGTCTCCCCCTTCAAGCTCTGAGTAGAACTAACTCCCACATCTCTCTCACACTCATTTGTGGAGTTTTAATTTTTAGATCCACCGGCATCCCCTTGCTAGGACATTTCGGAGCGCAGGACCCCCATACCCGCAGTGCTCAAATCTGCTGGGCACCTGGAGGTGCTGTAAGCCATAGTTCCCAGACTCACAGCTTTCCAAGAAAAGGTGGAAGAAAGGCTTTAGGAAAGCACTTGGGGAGCTTCTTGATATCCATGCTATTTCTTTCAAGAGGAAGCCAGTGGAGCTATGCCGAGAGGGAGGCCAGGCGCCCTGCTCAGGCTCTCCTGGCAGATAACCGGGATGTGGGGGGATTCCTGGCATTCCAGCAGCACCAGCAGAAGGTAAGAGTATTCCCCCTTCCCCACAGCCCCTTCCTGAGCAGACACCACCAGCACTACCCGATAGAGAAGGCAAGCAGTGTTTGGATACGCTTCCCGCACATAATCACTGCAGATACAGCATGTGCACACACAAATTTGCTCTCTTCTCCTTAAGAGGAGCTGCAATTCCTGCTGCATGAGGAGCACCATCCCACACAACTACCCTGCAAGGTGAGCGGATGGTGCATGTAGCATCCCTGTCCCATCCCGGCCGGATCCAGCACCCTGCCGTGTGCCAGCCAAGCTCTGTCGTTCGTGCTGCCACACGTTCCCAGAGCTCCGCGCCTGCCTGGCAAGTCTCGGCAGAGCTCTGAGACAGGGCTCGCTGGCATGCCGTTAGCACCGGCATCCCTGGGAGCCAGCCCTGGCTCACTGCGAGGAGCAGCCAGCGCTCCCGTCTCACCTCTTCGGATCATTTCTCACCCATTTCCAGCTGCCTCTTCCTAATTTCTCCTGAAATCAGCCATCCCAAGGGGACTGCCATGGGCTGTGCCGGAGGCAGACACCCTGTTTGAGTGAGAGGTGTGTGGCTGTGACCCCTTCCTCCGTGCAATACCGCCCTCAAACCCACCTTGCGGGTTTTTGACCTGCAGTCGGGTTTTTAATGTGCAATCACAAAGTGCCCTCGCAGGGCAAGGGAAAAAACCAAACAGGGAGCGGAGTTTGTTCTCCCCCCCTCAGCGGGCCACAAAGCGGAGTTACGAAACAACCTGCCAGCGGAGTTCGCAGAAGGCATCAGAAGTATGCAGCGAGGAGCCAGGCTCTTATCGAGGAATTCCACCCCTCTCCGAGGGGAGCCGGAGACGTCTCCGAGGGGAGGAAGGACAGCCAGCTTCGCCCCGCGGACGCAGACCACCACGGGAGGCTGCTGGCACCGGGAGCCGAGACCCCATGGCACCTCCGCCGCCCCTCTGCCATGGGCTCTACCCAGTGCTAAGTGGGACCGCGATGCTGCTCCTTCCAGCCGGCCACGCCGGTGGCAGGGGCTGCTGGGGACGCCGGTGCCAGCTCCCGGTGTCCCGGGCAGGCGGGAGGCACAGCCACCCAGGGCTCGACCTACCGGGACGCCACCAGCGCGGCGCCGGGCAGGGGGCAGAGGGGCTCGGGGTCTTGCCGGTGCCGAGCGCTGCTCCCACTCATCCCGGCCGGGCTCTCCTTACGGGATTCGAGATTCCTGCAGGCGCGGTGCCCCCAGGTCACCTCCTCGCCGCCCCCGCCCCACACCGTGCCGCCCGGGCGGGTCGTTGCGCTTCGCACCCCAAAACCATGAGGCGAAACAACAAAAAACCCACCCCCGCTGCCGGTGGGCCCCGGCCAGTCGCCGGCTGACCCGGGGGCGGCTCGCTTCGGGGGAACCGGGGCCAGCGGCTCCACCACCCCCCGCGGCCGCTCC
>VXBO01015148.1:118514-149339 GCA_013400135.1 Rhinoptilus africanus
TCTCAAATTCTCTCTCTCTTTTTTTTTTTTCTTCAAGAACGTCTTAAATTCTCTTGGTTTTTTTTTAAAAAATAATTTTTAAATTTTCCTTTCCCCCCCAGTCCTAAATTCTCCTTTAAAAAACCCACACTCTTAAAAAAAAACCACTTTAAAAAAAGTGTTAAATTCTCCTTTTAAATTCTCCTTTTATAAGGTTTTAAATTCTCTCTCTCTCTTTTTTTTTTTTAAATAGTCTTAAATCATTATCATGTTTTTTAAAAGAAGTCTTAAATTCTCCCTTTTTTTAAAACAAACAACCGAAACCGCACTGCACTTCTCTCTCCCCAGCTCCCAGGGCTGTGCAAGCGGGCTTGTTCCCGGCTGGAAGCGCCCAGCCATACCTAACAGCCCGTGACTGTCCGATGGCAGGGCCCGGAGCTCCACCTGCCCCAGTGGGTCCCCGAGTGGGATGGAGAGAACAACTCCTTTTTGGAGAGGAAGAGCTTGGCTTGGCCCAGGATGCGGGTGCAACCCCCACTCTCTGTGCCCGTCAGCCGGCCAAGGGCTTCAAACACCCTAAAACCGCAGAGAGGCGACGGGAGGGAGACAGGTTCAGCCGGTTTGGGAAGAAGCAGGTGCCTGCTGCTGTGCCGGAGGCTTTGGAAACTCCTCACCTCCTCCCTCTGCCTGCTTTTCCTATCCTAGCTCCCAAAAAACCCACCTGAAAGCCCCTCCCTGGCCTTGCACGGCAATGCCCATCCTCCATGGCCCACCAGGCAACGAGGACAGCTGTGGTGGCATCAGCCTCAGCATCCCACCCTGGTGGTCTCCACTGGTGAGGGTGCTCCAGCCATGCCTGTGCTGGTGGAATCCCAGTGCCAAGCATCTCCCACAGCAGGGCAGACCTGCAGTTACCTTTCTATTTCTTTACCCAGAAGTTCTTGTGAAATGTCCTACCACTCATGAGGAAGGATAACCCACCCAACAGACCACGGGTGGCTGCTGTAAAACAGATCTCAGGGCTGCTGCTCCACCACAATTAACCTGCGTAATTTTTTAGTTGTAGTCAGAAAAATCCCCATCTCACATGGACTGTGTCAGGTTTACGACATCCTTAACCACTCACTTCTCCGCATCCGAGCTGCTGGGATTAGGAGATGATGCAACACACAAGTATGTATCTGTCACTCGGCAGCTTTAATTGGGTTTTTAAATGAAGTTTTCTGTTGTTCTGACATATTCCTCATAATGACGATCTCCTAAGATCAGATAATACATCTGGTGCTCCATAACACGGGCCATGCCCTGGAGACCTTACAGCTCAGGAGGAACAAAGATCTATATAAGAAAATAACAAAAGCTGTTCTCAGGAGATACATATCTTATTTATTAGCTTGGATACTCTTCTGAGATCCTAATCAGATGAAAATTGAGCAGAGGTTCGTTTGCCACTAGTGAGGACACTTGTCTTTCTTTTAATAAAAATATTTTGAGTTTTAAATCTTTCTACATTTAGCAGCTTGTAAAAAAGATTGGAAATCTCTTTTCACTTGTAAAGGTAAAGCTATTACTGTGAAAAATAAATAAACTTATAACTCTGCAGCCACATGTGTGTGTGATCCCTTGATCCCCCACCCTACAAAGACTTCTCCATGCCTTGCATCAACTGAGATGGATGAAAGTATCCAGGGGACAGTTTCACACTGGTGAGCTCTTCCAGACTCGTGGACCACCTCCTCCAACCTTGCTGTGCCTCCGCCTACCTCCAGATTTCTTCCTGAAGCTCAAAAGCTCCTGTGGTGCCGAGGCCATCTTCAGGGACCAACCCAGGAATAGCAACTAAGCTGATTTCTGGGGTTATGCTCACTGGTTCCTTGCTGGGTTTTCTAAAGATGCATCTTAAAGCCTTGAATACTCACATGCTCGTTATACACTGAGCAGCCAAGCTGCTTTCGGGAGGAGAGCGGAGCTATCTCAGCATCTTGAGCAGTTAAACTATAACCAAGCAGGTCCTTTGGTTTCTCCAGCCGCCTCCCTACTGCAGATGAGATAGAAACCCTATCTGAGTTTCTCCAAAGAAGACGATGCTGTCTTGCTGATGTGCTCAGGAGTGCAACAAGAAGAATCCTTGCTCTGAGGCTTCTTAAGATACAAAATACGTTTGCACAAAAAAACCCTCTCATGAGTACCGTGCGCTACCAGCAGATCACCATTTGGTGACCAGCTATAGCCTCTCTTAACAGAGCTCATCCCCACTGAGACGGCCACCCAAGCCAGCTCCAGCACAGCAGTGTTAGCCTGTGCTACAACGTGGCACTGCATGGTCCTGCTGGGGGATGAGGGGAAATCGGTATTTGAGGGCCTGGAATCTGCACAGCTGTTGGGTTTTGTCTTTGTGCTGAAAGCCAAAACCCTCTGAGCTGTTGTTGGGAGGGGAGAGTAGAGGAAAGCTTCTTTTTCGGGCCTATCTCCAAAAGGAAAGAGTGAGAAGTCAGATTTTCAGAGGTGCCCCACACCCACTGGTCTCCACAGGAGCTGGATGTGGTCAGCATCACGGCTATCAAACTTTTTGCCCAGCCTGAAAGTCATCTGTTATTTCACCATCTCCCACCTGACACTGCTGGTGGACAAGGTCTTCATGGTCCTTATGGTGCTTTCCTCTCCTTCTCCTCTTCGCGTGGACTCCTTGAGATCTTGGGAATGCGCCTCTGGACCCTGCCAGTCTGGGGACATTTGTCAGTCACCTCCTTTCCTGACGCAGCCATGACATTTCACGTGCCACAGAGAGATTACCCCAGAGAGATTGCCCCAGAAGACAAGCTTCCCTCTCAAGTAAAGACAACCGTCCCCACTATCCCGGCATTGCCAGGGAGCCCTGGCACTGGGAGAGAAAAGTGGCCATTACCATATGGCATGTTGACTTCCTGTTGCAGCAGAACCCTCCTACCTCAAGAGCTGTAACTCAAAGCCAGAAGTGACAACCTATATATATATATAAATAATATGTATAATTACCAAAGTATAAATATATATTTTCTCTCTCTATATAGTACATATACAGGAGTACTGCTGCCTGTTGCTCAGCATATACTTGTAGTAGGGTTGCAAAGTGCCTATTGACTCTTTCAGCAGTCGTAGGACTTTGGGAATGTTTGGAGGGTGTGAAGTTTTTTCAGGTTTCTCGGTAAGGTTTTAAACCCACCACTGTTTTTCTGGCAAGGCTTTTATTATGCAACCATACACTGTTTTGCTAAGAGACTGCCTTGAGCGTAACAAAAGGGCTTGTCTGGAAGAATTTTTTCCTCTGTTTCTAGGACAACAAGAGACATGAGAAAGAAAAGATGCTGCAGTACCACAGGAAAGCTGAACTGGGGCTCTACAATGCAAAGCCACTGCAGTAGCTGACTGCCAGTGTACCATGGACCATACCCCGCCACTCCCACCCACAGCCCTGCTTGGGTTGGAGCTTGCAGGATGGAGAGACCTTGGTCTGGTGGGAGGACTAGCTGTTCTCCTTCAAGGTCAGGCCTTCTGGCCTTGGAAACTCGATATATTTCCCGTCCTCCTGCTTTATTCAATGAAGTATTCATTCTGCTTCTGCAGTAAGCCTGCAAAAGTTGCTGAGGACTTGTCTCCTGGAGCTGCAATAGGAACAGGGATGCTCAGCAGCAGCCTGCAGGATTGCAGCCCTGGACAGTAAACTTTGGCTATATTGGTCTTCTTACGTATTTGGATTGCAGGGTGTAGGCATACAGCACTTTTCCGAAAACACTAACAGCAGCTGCAATGTTTGTGTGTGCCTATCTGCTTTCCACACCTAGGGTGGTGGGGGCTGTGAAGGGAGATGACCTGCAAAGGGTCTTGTGAAGGGTGGTGCCCAGGAAACTCACAGTCCAGACAAACGGGAGCCAAAGGGAAAGGCGGCACTGTAAAGACCCATGATGGGGTCAGAGGCAGAAATCACAGATCTCTACATCCTCCAGAAACCTGCATTGCTGGCTCTTTGCTAGAACAGCTCTTGCAAAAGGTCCAAATCAGCAAAATCTACCTTCAAAGTGGAAATGAAGACCTCAAAATGCGGAGCAGGGGTCTCACTTACGCCTTTTGCAATAAAATGTAGAAAAAAGGGATGTAATTAGGTTGGAGCTCCTGTGTTCCCATCCAGCGTCCCCAGGGGAGAATATGGCTAGGTCATTACAGTTTCATTGCCATTCCCCATTTCAACAGCACATTGAGCTGAGCAACACTGGGAACAGTGGAGGAAGAAACAGCCAAAACAACAGTGGATGGAAATGAAGAAAGAGAAAATGGAAGGGAGAGACAGAAAGGGGAAAGGGCAACGGTGTCAGGAGGAGAAAGGATGCCCAGGGCACATCCTACAGGCTTTTATTTCCCATCCAGGTGCTGTGTAGGATTCTCAAGATCTGCCTTTTGCCTAGGAAATAGCTCCATTAATTATGGCTGTTGAGTATGGGAATGCAACAGCTCTTCGCCACTCTGCTGCTGGGGGAGCCTGTGACCCGAGCCGTCCGGGTTTCCCAAGCATTTAGCAGTGTGGTCATGCTAATTTAGTTTGGGTTTTTTCAAAGGCTTGCTGGGAAAAGTCCTCTCCTTCCCAGAGGCATTGAAAGTTTTGACCTCCTGACCCTCCCTTTTACTAGGAGGTTCAAAAGCAGTGTTGCAGCTGTTGAAGTTTTTCTTCATGCCTCAGCGATTCTCTGATGGGGGACCAAGCTGGTGTTTAGCTAGGCTTGACCTCTCTTCTTTGAGCCTGGAGATGTCTCTTTCTTGCAGTGCTACAGGCAGAGCATTGCTGGAAACCTCCCTGCCCTGCCGTTCATTCCCTCCCCGCATGCAAACATAGCGGTACCCGTTACTAATCCATCCCCCACCAGGAGCTGGGGTTCCCGGCACTGATCCTATTTGTCCATCAAGCTGCAGATTCATTTACATTTAATCCACCGTGACTCATCTGTGAAACACAACCCTCCTCCTGCTCAGATGTTAGCATCCACTTGGCTTCCAAAAGTCAACTGTTGGTTTCTAAAAAAAAAAAAAAATTCCCCCCCAATAGGCTACTGCTGGCCTCGCATGGACCTTCAGCGTCTCATCCTCCCCTCTGTTTCCAAGGTTCATTATTTTCAGAGGACATCCTCCCTTAATTTACATCTTTGTCACACATCCACGGTGCCAGAGTTCCTCTTTCTCAAGGACCAAGATCCATCAAAGCACCTGAGCACAGGTTTAACTTCAAGCGTCTTGGTTTTGGATGTTACTATGTGTGTCACATCCTCAAGCTAAGAGGTTGGAGATGGATGGCCTGATGCGTTACTGTTGTACCCTGTTACTCACATCAGCCTGATTTCCAAGCCAGGACAGGGGTTGGTGCCTTCTGCTTTGCACAAGTCCCATCAGCTCATCCCCATGCCAGAGCATCAGGTTAGGATGCAAAGTGAGGTGTGAGGAGGCAGGAGAGGAAAAGTACCAGTTCTTAGAGCTGTTGGATTAACCACACTCACACCGACAGATCAAGGTCATTAAAGTAGTCATTAAAAATGGAGAGTCCTACTGTGAATAATGACGGGTGCTTCACACTGGCAGGTGCCTGGTCCCTGCGATGGAGGCTAAAAGGTGGTGAGATAGTGATGAGCACCATCGTTGCAGACATCTCCAAGGCAGGAGAGGCCCTCGCCCTTTTTATGCCTTTCCTGACAGTGGTGGTAATCACAGAAATGCGCATGGCTGAGGGCCTGAATTACCCTGGACTGTGTCCCCAACACCTATGCTGCAGAGCCCTCTGCAGAAAGGTGCTTGTGGTAGAAGCTGGGGTAGAAACCTGCTCTCTGGCCTCCTGCATCCCTGCTCAGTTGTTATCTCCTTAGGTGAGCTCAGCTTCCCCAGCTGCAAAATGGGGATAATGTTTACTTTGCTTGCAGGGGTGTGGAGGAATAATTAATTAATGTTTATGAAGTTGCTTTCAGATCCCAAAATAAGAGGGGTGAGATAAGCAGCAAGGATTCATGAGGTAGGTGAAAAGTGTTGTGATGAATTATTGTGATTCGAAGGTAAATTATTGTTCTTGCCGCCTAATAAGCAGATACAGCCATTAGCCTCTGATAATCTGATTTATAGCTCTGTTAGTTTCTTTTTTGCTCCTTCTTCCCAACAAGAGTATGGTTTCACCTCCGCTATTCACACTCATTTGACTATACTAACCCCATAAATCATATGGAGCTGACCCATCTGGCCCAGTTTCTGGTGGGAAGGAGAAGCATGGTGCAGCCACCTTCAGCACTGGTGTGGATGAAACCTGCAATGGGGCAGCTTCAACTTGCACCACTTGCCATGAGCTTCTCACCTGCAGTGACATCTGGGGGAGACAGAAGCCTCTTCCTTTGCAGTGGGGAGCATCCCCAGAGGCCTCCTCCTGTCCAGCGTCAACCAGCAAACTTGCTGGGGCAGCTTCTTCAAAGCCTGCTGCAGGTCGGGAGATGCGAGCGCCTGGACGTGATCCGGCTGCTCGTGGTTACCACCTCTCAGATGGGCTGGGGAACGTGCCTGAGTGCGTGCCCCTAGCCCAGCCTTTGCCTAGAAAGACTTAAACCTCTGGTAAGACCTTGCACTGGCGATGGGTTAGGAGAGCACGGGGGCAGTGACGCAGCAAACAGGCATGCGGGACCTCAGACCCATTCTAAGCGGGGATGAAAAGAGTCTTTTGGCAGTTTGGCCATCTCTGCCTTGAAACCAAAGCAAACGTGACCTGTTTTAAACCAGTGTGAGTAATGTGAATCCCGGCCTGGCGCAAGCAGGTTTTTCCAGTTCTGGCTGCAGCCTTTTCCCCTCCTTCCCTGCCTGGGCACCAGAGCCTGGGGAGGAGCATGGCTTCCACCCTTTGGGACACCTTTACCTGCTCTCTACTCATGCCATTCCCATTGATCCCAAATTGCCCTTCCAACACATGTGCCTCAGAAGCCACCTGCCAGCCTGTGCTCTCAGAAACCCCCCTGTTACAGCCAGCCCGCCCCACATCTCCAGCCTCACATTCCTCTCACACCACCAAAACCAGAGGTCCTCTCTGCTGGCCTCGCTCTGCTGCCTTGGTGGTGCCAGCTTTTTTTTTTCAGCACGGTCTTGCACCAGCTCTCTGCCTTGGCAGCACCCGAGTGGGGACCTTGGGCAGAAAAGGGGAGGGTCCCAAGCCCAAATTGGTTTGGGTACTGACTTGGACTTCCAAGACCACCTCTAGACACAAGCCTGCAAAGGACAGACAAGTTCTCTAGTTTCTAATTGTCCTGTATTATTCTTATACTCAAAACCGTCTTTTTTTTTTTTCCTTTTTTTTTTTTTTTCCCCAGCTAGGAAGACCACAGTTATGCATGAAGACCCCAGTTCAGCAAGACAGTTACACCCAAGCTGGAGCTCATCACCAAAGACTTAAATCCCTGCAGGATAACAGTAGTTATCCTTAATTATTTCAAGTCCTAAGTGAGTCCTATGTGCACCTGAAATGCAGAAAGAATAATGCCTAAATAAAGAGCAGCAGATTTTTTTTTCCTCTTTGCAAAATTTTGCAGTTTGTCTTTAAAATTAAAAGACAAATTAAGGGACTACTCAACGGACTGATTTTTTTTTATTAGCTGTTAACATGAAGATTTTGTTTGTCAGGATACTTTCTTTGCTCTCCATGTCCAGAGTACTTGAGTAGGTTAGATAATGTATCTCAGTCAACTGGAATTCACTTGGAAAGCCAGAGAGAAAATAGATTTTATTACTTACTATGCTAAGAATAAATAGCACCCGATGCCCACAAAGTATCGCTGTATTCTTAACCCAAGGGTTTCTAGTAACTACATAAATCATGCAAACAAAGTTGCTTTTCCGTTTGTATGTTAGCAGCATGCCTGAAACAGAAATACCATCAACAGATGCACATTCAGCATGTATCTTCCTTTCTATTGGAAAGTCAGTAAATTGGCTTTCGCTTCCATAACGCTGAGCTCTTGGCAATTTTCGAGCGCAGCCGTACTCAGCACACGGCAGGCAGCTCTAATAACAGGTGATCTAAGCAAAAAGCAGGATTTAGGCTGCCCTTGCTCACTGAGAGTTTCCGCCTCTTAATAGTCAAGATTTGCCTTCAGGCTGCGGGTTAGTTAAAGAAGTCAGCGGAAACCCAGCACTGATGAGGCTCTGCAAAAGCACTGCTCATCTCCTGCAGCTTGTGTGAGCCAGCACAGCCCCAAAACACACACAACAGCTCCCACAGGGACATGCCATGGCAGATGCTGGCACCTCCAAACGGCTCTCCTGTGGGTCCTGCTTTTCCTACCGAGCATCCCCCCTCTTCCCACCATGGCATAGGAAATATGCCTGTCTGGCATTCAGAGGAAGTGGAAAACAACCCAACAGCCAGAAACTTCAGACTGGACGAAGCCTGGAGCACATCGTCCTCAAGAAAGAGGAGTTTTGGAAAACACCACCTTTGTGAAACCAGAGAGAGCAGACAATACAGAGCCTGGCATGGGCAATGAAATATGTATGTACCTAGGACCTCATCCAGCTCTCTCCAGCCGCTGCACCTCCTGCCTTTCCATTCAAGGGGCTCTGGATCCCATCCAAAAAAAGATGCAGGGAAACAAACGTAGCCCTGGCAACCCCAGGGAGGGCAGGGAGGAACAAAGAGGACCCCCCGGGCTGAATTTGTTTCCATTTTTAATCCTTATCTATACCCATCACCCCCATGCATGGAAAGAGGCTTCTCAGCTGTATAGATTTGCATTGCTATGAGAGTTTGGAGTGATAAAACATTTGGCCTGCCTATTCAGAAGCAATTAGTGATTCAAAGCAGCCTGAGCCATCTTAAAGGGGCCTGCTTTTCCAAGAGACAGGTGTTCTGAGCTGAAAATCTCAATTTTCCCCTGAAGTCAGAAAACAGAAGTCACTGGCTGCTTGAAAATATAGTTCCTTTATGTCTTAGTAGGGAAAGAAAAACATTGCTCAGAAAGTTCCAGTTTAGGCTGGTAAAATCCGAGATGGGGTGGGGAGAAAAAGCTTATTTTACAGTCCTGGTAGAAGTAATGCTCTATCTGTCTATTGAACATATAGAATTCCTATGTTCCTTTTCTGGGTTAAGGTTTTCCCCTCCACTACCACAAGTAACACAGGTACAGCCATCTCCCACTAACGCTGCCGTCCCGGCATCCCTGTCCCAACGCAATGTCAGCTCCAAGCCAGAATTTCTCGCCCAGATCTCCTACCAAGGGAGGAGGTATTTTGTTTGAGCATTGTCACTCTTAGACTTTTAAGTCCAGTTTGGCAAAAGGGCAGCCTGCACCAGCCTTTAGTCTGACTGCAGGGACCAGCACATCCTTGCTGCCACCGTTGCAGGGCAAACCCAGGGAAGGAATGAGACCTGCACCGCAGCCTATGCTGTTACAGCCTCTGGAAGCATGAAAAGCCCTGCAAAGGCAGCCCAGGGATCATCAGCTCTCCGGGTCCCTGGGGAAAGGCAGGAAAATCCATGCCAAGGGAGAGTTTGCCCGTGTAGAGAAATAGGGGCAGGGCAAGCTGGTAGACAAACGTCCAATGCAGAGAGGAAAGCGTCCACCCTCCCTCTGAAGGAGTTGTCCTATGGTGTCCTCCCCATGCGGTTCCTTTCCTCTCTTTATAACCAGAAGACATAAATAGGTGCCTGCAACAGGCAACCGAGAGCAAAGCGAGGCTTTTCCTTGATGCTACGGAGGCTCCAGCTCCTCCCTATCCCCACACCGATGAGTTATGCTGACACAACTGCTGAATTGCTGGATACAGAAGAAAAAAAGGGAGGAGGAGGAGGAGATCTCTAACTTCCATCCGGAGGCGTCGTCTCCTCCCCACTGTACTGTGTACGGCACCTGGGCTCCCTGCAAAAGCATCCCATTCAGCCAAAGTCGTTTCCACTACACGTGCCACGCTGCTCGGGGGCTGCTGCTGGGGCTTTGCCAGGCAGAAAGCAGCAGCAGACTGTAGGAAAGAGTAAGTCTGAGTTAAAAAAAGAGGATTTCTTCAAGAGAGCGCTCAAAAGCTAACAGGGCAGAGGGCCACAGCTGGCTAGGGATGCATTTTAAACAGTTTTTTAATCCGAGAGCAGATACATCCATCATCGTCTCTAACATCTGTCTGGCAAGTGGGATGGGTGGGGACAATAATCTCCCAGGCTGTTACATGCAGACTAGGAGAGAAACTAGGCGGCAGATAGGCTTGGCACCCCTCAGGGCTTTCCAAGGCGAAGCACTGGCTGTGAACGGGTGCTGCTTGGCCCTGGCGAGCGGTGGAGGAACACCCAGGCGGTGCGGATATCCCCCTCTCCCCATGGCACTGCGGGAAGCAAACCCTCACTAGGGAAAAAATACCCTCCACTACATGTAGCTCTGCAAGGCTGAAAGAGCATCTCAGGCTGCTCGGTTCGAGCGGGGTTGTGTGATTCAGTACAAGTCCCCAGCTCAGATCAGGGCCTGCAACATGCACTTGCACACATACGGAGACATCTCCTAACCCAGAAGCTTTCAGGCTGGGGAAGACTAATAAAAGGAGAGAGGAAAGGCACTTCTTCCTGTTTCCCAAATGGAGAACAAAATTCCCAAAGCCAGCCTAAAAGCAAAATAAACAACATGCAGACACCAACCTGCATTTTTAGGTACTTCCATGTCCCCACGCAGCTGGTCCCAGCTGATTTTTGCCCAACCTACAAAGCATCAAAGGCAGAGGCACGAATCACAACCACTTTCCCTGGTCCCCGGCTGCTGAACCTGCACTTTCCCCGCCTGTGAAGAAAACTGCTGCTGTACTTGGCCAAAACAAGGAGCCAGGCCTGCAAACCTATCCCAAGTGCTCTTCAGAGGGTGCTATGCCCACAAGAATAACTTAGAATTTAGGGCAAGGTCATAAGTGCGTGTGAAATGCAAGAAGCGTCAGTGAGGAGAGAGCCACAGGCGCTGTGGAAGAGGACCAAGACACCTGGCTGGAGCTTGTTTCAGAAGATCTATCAGCCCTCACGGCATCTGCTGTGTTTCTTGTCGCCCCAACAGTAGCTGATTACGTGGATATCTCCCTTTTCTTAGCACATACACACGCACCATCAGGTTTTAACTCCTGCTGTCGCGAAGACACGTTAGAAGCGTGACCCAGAAATGCTGCAAAGGTTCAGAAAGCAAAGCATACCAACAATTTACTTCTTCAATCCTACACTTTGAGGCTGTGATGCTTTTTGAGT
The DNA here is from genome assembly GCA_013400135.1 of Rhinoptilus africanus. Classification (NCBI taxonomy): domain Eukaryota; kingdom Metazoa; phylum Chordata; class Aves; order Charadriiformes; family Glareolidae; genus Rhinoptilus; species Rhinoptilus africanus. Next base: position 129,742 of record VXBO01015148.1, read on the forward strand.
TGACAAACTGGTGTGGGACCAATAGAGTGCTAAAATATCAGAAGTTCCACCCCAAAAGGTGTCAGGATAAATCGAGTCTAACAGCAGCTACAGGAAGGACTTTCCTGAATCCTATGGGACCTTCAACACCATATAGCAATCACTTGGAAAAGCTCATCAAACAAGAAGCAAGAGGAGATACAGCAGAACTGGTAGGTCTGGAAGTGGTACAGGAGACCACCTCCAACCCACTGCTGGTGCCCACTGTTCACCCCCTTCCTCCCAGAGGAAATTTCCAGCCACTCTGGTTCACTCGTGTGACGAGTTTTTCCTCCCCTGCCTCTGCTCAGGTGTGACCATGTCAGCCGTTTTTCAGCCAAGAGGATGCTTCGCACTGAAGAGAACCGGAGACAAGCCCTGTAATTAGGAGGTGGGTGCCACACACCAGTTAAGCCCTCCTCCTTCCTCATTTAGCCTGGGAGATGTATAGCCAGGGTTGTTTATATTGCCCATACAACTTATCATTTGTGCATGCTGTTTTCCATCTTCAAAGCACTTTGGCAGGTGTTTTGCAAGCTTCTCCCCAACCCTCATGTGACAAAGGTTTTGGAAAGGGGATGGAAGGGGAGTGGGGCAAAGGAAAGCTAAGCAATTTGCCTCAGGACAAAGAGAGTCAGCAGTAGAGGCAGGATCAACACTCAGCAGCTCCTGCTCTTGAATCTCATGCTCTGGTCTTTGCCTGCACCTCACTGCCTTCAGGTTCAAAAATGGTGGTGGGAAGCCTGATGCTCACCTTGGTACCAGAGAACAGATTTCCAGGGATTTGGTCCAGCTCAGTACTCTTGTGGTCACAGCCACCGGACCGAGTGGTCCAATGATTAAACTAAATGATTTCAAACATCTGGCAGTGGTTAGTAAAACCACGATCAGCATGTGCTTCCTTGAACAGCACCACAGGAAAGAGAAGGGAAAGGATCCATCCATGACTTCTCATCCCAGCTGATACTTTGGACTGGTTAAAGCAGGCAGTGGTGGCCTGACAGCCCGTGCTGCCCCCTCCATCACACTGGAGCTAGTCTTGATGCAGAGAACTGGATCAAGGACTGGTCCAGCTGTAGAAAAAACCCAAGGGAGAAAAAGGTTATTTTCTTTTTCTGCCAGACCAGTGCCTCTGCATCAGGCAGTCAGGGAAACGCTCGTGCCAACAAAGGAGAAGGTGGAGGACTGACTGCTTGGATCAGGCTGGGGGATGAAAACAGCTTAAACCACTTTTCCCGTTGCTAACCATAGCAGTAGAGCAGCTCCAGGCATGCTGATGGAAGTACAGCAGCCTGTACCAGCACTGTCGTTTGTATCGGCCTGTACCTGTAACTATCTGGTCCAGTCATCCAAAATTCATAATATATTGATAACCCTGCCACAGCTTTATCTCAGCACTCCTGACTTGCTAAACCCCTTAAATCATTGTTGGGCCAAGAGCAGCCCCTCTCCTGGGTGGTCATGGGCCCACAAACTACTTATTTTCTCCCCATCACTGGAACAATCTTGTACTGAAGATTGTTTTGCTGGTTTTGCTGCAATTTTTCTCTCACAGGGAGAGAAAGCTTATTAAAACGGAGAGAAGGGACACAGTCCCCATCCTTGTCTCTTAATTATGAGGCAAAATGAAAAGGCTCTAGCAGATAACGAGCGTTCCCAGTACCAGACCCACCTGAGGAGATGCACCCTTGGGTGAGGTGAGAGCACAACCATCATCCCTTTGGCTCTGCTGGGAAAGCCCCTACCTAAACCTGCCTTTTGCTCTCCTGCTGGCAATGTGTGCCAAGGCTCTGTCCCCCACTTTGCTTCCACCCTTCCAGCTGTAAAATAGACATAATGTACATGGCATCTTTCCCAAAGCCCTCCAGGAGCTGCTGCTGAAGACTCCAGAAGCATTGAAGGACTCTAGTGTCACCATTGCTTTGGGGATTATTCCTTTCTGGGGTAGGAGAGGGTGGCAATTATAGGAATCGAGTCTCCAGCCCTTTCCTCCACAAACAGGGAGGGCAAAGCAATTTTGGCTTCTCCACTGATGGCTATGCAGGACAAACAAACACAAAGTGCCGCGGCTGGGGACTGCAGGCGCTGGGGTGATGCAGAGCTGGAGACAGCCCCAGACACAAGGGCTAGGTGAGGACAACCAGCTCCACGGACGCTCAGGCTGAGTAATATCCTGAGGAGCCCAAATGCGCATGGAGATGGATAGGACTTGGGAAATCTTGCCCAAGGGCCAACGGGCCTCTAGCGAGTGACCGTGCAAACTCCTGCAGATCCCACATTCATTAAAAGTAAAATTAATGTCTCCCTTTAATAACCTCGTTAATGATGTCTGCTCTCCTAGGAACCAGGATTGCTTGAGGCTCGTGTCTATGAGAAGATCTGAGCATACGTTAAGCATTCTGGTGAGTGAGCTTTGCCAGGGTCCCTCTGCTATGAGGACTCCGTGCTGTCTGACAGAGGTTGGGTCTATGCTGGGCCTTCGTAGGGGCAGTCAGTGAGTCCGTCTTTCTCTTTCCTACCCTCAAGACCCATTTTTGGGACGCTTGTAGGTGTCCCAAAGCAGAGCATCTCTACTTCTCAGCAGTGTTTAAAGGGTATGAAGAGAAGGAAGGGGCACAGACCGACAAGTGCACAAGTCTTACCATGAGTATCTCTTTTTCCAGAAAGCAAGAATAAAGAAAACAGATCAAGCATTATTTTTCTTGGTAAGGAGAAGTGATAAGTTCCTGGTCATGATTCATCACTGTCATATGGAGTCAATGACTGTCCTTTATACACCTCACAGCTTTGCCTTTAAAACGCCGCTCATGACAACACACCTCTCCAGGTAAGGTGCAATTACCTGGGAGTTCACTAGCTCATCATTAGCAATTACCTGACTGCCTTGTGTCCCATCAACCCACCCTAATCACTACTTCACCACTACAGCCCTAATACTGGTAGCTCCTACTCTCAACAGTAAATACCATCATTAAACATCTGGGAGTGAATTTACCACCAGCCACAGAGTGATTCCTTGCTGGGGTCATTGCAAACATGCAAACTGAGCAGAAGGATTGTTATAAAATATGATCCCACTCAAATAAAAGCAGATGCTATTAGCGAGCAACAGGCAGTGTTTATCCATAAAACACCAGGAAAGACAAGTTATTTAATGACTATCTGTGAAAGTCCTGCTTCACTGGGGCTAACGCTTCCAGTTCATAAACTGCCTCAACAGAACTGTTCAGGAGATACAGAGTGAGCTGAATTTATTCTTGTTTATGGCCTGCAAGGTGTAAGTATGTTTTCCTCTCTCTTGGGTTTCAGACTGACATTACTGTTCATGGGTTTAATAAAGCCTGAAGAATGTACTTGGCTTAACCCTTCAGAGAAACGAGGCTCATTTGGACAAACTGGAGCAGTGAGAGCTAATGGTCCATGCAGGAGCAGCATCACCCATTCCCAAGCTGTTGAACTTTAAAAATTGGCTCTAAAAATCATGAAAAAAATAATTAAAATACCCAATCCATTACATTCACCTTTAGGATTCCAGCTTTATCTAGGTCAAACCTCCTTTAACTACACAGGACAGATGTTTTTCCTTAACTTTTATTTAGATACAACACCATTGATTCTAACAGATCCAGTAACTGGGCCTTCTAGGCAAAGCCTACACTGCTGTACAGCTCCCCCCAAAATTGTGAACTTTGGCAATGCTGTAAGATACAGGATTTATGTCTTTTAAAACTGACTACTTGTGTTACGTATTCACATTTGAACGGTGAAAAAATGATCTACGTAACAGGCACGACCCTTTCCCTCTCTCTAATCCCTCCTCCAGCCCTGGGATGGGCTGGCTGTGCTAATCTCACACCTCCAGGTCATCACTGCTAATCCAGGTCAGCAATAACCAGCACTTTGCTTCCCATCATGAGACTACTCAGCGATCGCACCATTGGCTTGAGGACCACTCTGGCAGAGGAGCCCTTGTTGCATCCTGCTCCCAAAGTCCCCATGCCTCTGTATGGAAAATGGTCTGGGATGGCTCCCCATGCTCCATCACCCACTCCAGGGACAGAACCAGCTGCAATCTGGCTGGGAGGTGGAGGGAAACAGCTGGATGTCCGCAGTCACTTTACCAAAGCATGTGTCCTGTGCCAAGTGTGCTCCCAAGAGATCTCTGGACAAAGCCTCCAAATGCTATTTCAGGGATGAGGCAAATCATATATGCTCCCTCAGCCCGAGGATCCTCCCCTCCTGCCCCAGCTTTGCTTGACATGCTGTCAGCAAAACTCTCTTTGCTCATTTTGTGATGTCCCTCTACCCCTCTGCCTGCCACAAGGTGCTGAGGAACTGCTCTTCTGCTACAAGCATGACGCTAGGAAGGATCTCCAAGTCTCCTCATGCCTGTGGGTCTATGGGAAAGGCTTGTTCAGGCAACCCCCAGCCCTGTGCCCTGATAAATAACACAAGCCCTGGGACAAAAGGTCTTGTTATCGTGAGCCCACTCTGTCCCCCACTTGTGGCAACCAAGGCTTTTCTGAGTGGTGGTTCTTTGCTTTTCAACGCGTGCCATTGAATCCATGCAGGATGCCAGCCCTTCTGCAAGCTCACGATCTGCCACTGAGCCAGGAGGCACCTCCAGGATGGATATTTCCCTGCGGAGAGGGGTTCTCATCTTGGACAGCTCGGACTTGCCCCGTCATTAACAGCTGGCTCATGGTTTCACACGTGTGGCTCTGCAAGGACTGATGGGTTCAAAATGTGCTGTGCTGAGCGCTGCCTTCCCATGCAGGCAAGCGTCCTCCCCCGCCAGCTCCTCGCATCTCTGCTCCCGTCTCCCAAGTGGAGGAAAAAGCCCTTTCTTTACAGCACATCCCCCACAAATGCCCCTCAGTTCCCTGACACCAATTGAGCCCTGGGGTGCCCTTCCCTCCTCACCCCCCCTCGGCTCCAGGGGGACGGGCATGCAGCTGGGGCGAAAGCAGAGCAGCTCTCTATCAGCAGGAAAAGCTCTTTCTTCTCAGTTTAAAGCCACCTTCTTCTAGCACAGCTCCTAGCCCTGAGTGCCCTGCAGGGTTTTCATGAGTTTCATTAATCAAGCAAACCCAAACATACCAGAAGTCACCTGCTCTGTCCTCTTGGGGCAAGCGAGCTGACCACAGGACTGTCTGAAGGCCCCTTGACTCCTCTCCCACCACATAGCTCCTCCCCGAGCATCCCTCCTGCAAGCCCCACTGAATGGTCACTTTCAAGACCCCCAAAACCCCAGCGATTTCCCCCGTGCCCCTACACTTAAGCCAAGCTCCTCCGTTGCTGTGCCCGTGCGGGACCGCAGGCACTGGCTGAGCGAGTGCGAAGTCAATGCTGACGGCAGCCACCGGACACCTGCCGTGCAAAATGAGGGAAACTCATCCCGACTCCAGAGCCGGGCTGGGATATGGGCCGCGACCGCGCAGGGGGTACCTGGAGGAGGAAGGCCAGTGGCCCCGGGTGCTGCTCCTCGCTCTGCGGCGCTGCCTTCCCCCAGCGCCTGCTGCGCTCCCAGTGCGGGGACGGGAAAGTCTGGCTCCTCTGCTTCTCGTTGCCTGGACACCTCGGCGTTCAAACCCGAGCTGGGACCAATCAGCCCCGGGGCTGGGGAACACCAGCCCCACGTCATCCGCCGCTGGCGTTTATTTGAGCAAAAGAGCGTGACAGCGGTCACACAGCCCGCGGAGAGCTGCCTTTGTGCGGGTGGGCTCTGCCCCCACCTCTGCCGCTTGCTGGAAGCCTCCTCTGTCGGGCTGCAGGAAACAAAAGAGCTGTGGAGAAGGGAAGGAAAGGGAAGGGAGAAGAGCTCTTCCCTCCGACTGACAAAACTAAGTTCAAAAGCCTGGCCACGTCCTCTCTCTCCACCTCCCAGCTCCAGCCCAGACCCCGGTGGCCACCTCACCAGGGAGAGCCAGTGCCCAGGTCACCTCTGCCCAGGAGCGATGGAGCTTGCCAAGCACTGGCAGGATAGTCCTTGTGCCCCCAGTGCAGCGGCTTCCACCTGCTTAGCTCTGCCCCAGACCAGGCAGTGTGGGCACAGACCCACAGACCCCCGGCTCCAGGGGTGCTTTCTGGCTCGGATGCGGTCGCAAGGGCACGTTTTCTCCCAGCCAGGCCCTGCAAGATGCTTTCTACAGAGCCCAGAAGGGGAGCCTGAAGCCCCTCCTGCGCTCAGCTGCAGACAGACCACCCTTGGTGCTGGCTTTCCGGCTCAAACATGCGCAGCTGCGACCGAGGTGCACACCTCAGAGAAGGAAACAGCCACCATCTTTGCTCCTTGGGTGCCACCGGAGGGAACCGGTGTGTTTTGATTGCCTACAAGTGGGGAGGGTTGGACCCACCAGGCTCCTTCCCAAGGTGGGGTAGGTCCAGGTGCCTGGGCAGATATTGAAGAGAGACCTCCATGTCACCTTGGTGGTGGTGGCTGGGGGATGGACAACAGGACCCAAGTGTCCTGGTAGATCTCCTCTCCTCAAGACCCTTTGACCCTCCAACCCAGGTATCTGTATGGTTCTCCTTCCTGCTCCTGGGACAAAGTCACAGAATAACATCCTCCATGCGCAGAGCAGATGCTGAGCCTCTGGTTAAGCCTACCTGGTTTCTGCTAATCCTGCTGCCTGTCGCTTATTCTCCTCAGCAGAGGACAGTTGAGGTTTTGCCAGCTTCCAAGAGAAGAGGACCCGAAACGTGGTCTGAGCACGCTGGAGGGAGGAACCATAAGATCAGCTACGTGTGGCGCTGTGCCTGACTCACCTCTCCATTATACCACCTCCCAAACACTCATTTCATTCCATTAATTAGCTACGCCGCTGAGGTGCAATCTGCTCCCGTGGCTGGCACTCGGGCTTGGTTTCCTTGCCACCCAGAGCCAGCAACGATTAACAAATCCAGGCCGGCTCCTCACCCCGCTCTGCTCCACAGGCAGAGGTGGATGGGCTGCAGCAGCCTTTTCTCAGTGGACCCACACAACACCGAGCACCCAGACCACCTTCCTCACCTTCAGGCTCAACAGAGCACCTCATGAATGAGGTATGATGGAATTAAGGACACTGTTTCTGCAGAAGACAGACCCTGTGAGGCTCTAAAGGACTTTAACTCATTGATTTTTCAGAACATACCTGCAGTTAATTTGTGGTGACTTTATGGAGCAGAGAAACACACACAGAGGTGTCTGTGTGGCTCTGAGGCTGCTCTGCTCATTTATGGCCTCAGCCTCCAGCAGTGCTGGTAGGGCCACAGTTACAGATGTTCCTCGTTTGGCTCAGGTGCCAGATTTCTCCATTGATTCTCTGTAGGAGGAGAAGGGGAATGACAATCACAGAAAGCAATGGGATGGATTTCACCCCCTCATTAGCTCCATTATCCCAATTACAAAGCTCGGGGCGGGTGGCAGCTGTCAGGCAGGGCTGCAGCCCCACTGGCGCACAGACTTTGGGAGCCTCCCCAAAGGGAAGAGGCAACGTGGCAAGAGAGCAGTATCAGCATGGAGCCGGGTGGACGTGAAAGGGCATCCCCACCAGTGCTGTCAGGGCTTCTGATAGCAAGTTAGGAGGGCTGCACACAACTGCAAAGCAGTAAGACCTGGCGGGCTGGGCATCGCTGTGGGGTGGCAACACACAGCAGTGGGCTGCAGGGTTGCACCCATGCAAAAGGCAAACGGCCAGCCCCGGCCAGCAGTGGTGTTTGTGGATGAGGCTGTCAGAAACACTGAGCTGGGGTTGTACCAGCATTTCTCTGGTGGAGAAAGAGCCATTTCTGCACTTCTTGCACATGCTTTGAAGTGTTCCCCATTATCCTCTACCCATCCGTCCCCACCTGAGCCAGGAGTGAACTTTCAGCCCCCGACTCACCGTCTCTTATCTCAGGTTTTAATGTAGGCAGCTAATCTTAGGTCCCAGTCTCCTGGGGAGATTTTCAGTCAATGGAAAAAAAACACTTGAGAGCGACTTCTCTCTTAGGCGGCTGACTCAGCCCCTGGAGGTGCCATCTCCCTCCTCCACACAGGCAGGAGCCAGGTATAACCAGGCGTAGTCAAGTGCCGCATGTCGGGTGGGAGACGACTCCTGTCTCCAGGCAAAATCAAAGGATGTAAGATAGAAAAATACTCCAGAAGACCTGGGCATCACTCCTTAGCTAGAAGCCACCACTGGCTGGACACATGAATTTTGTCCAGGCATGGGCAGAACTGGTGGACTGGGTGAGTGGTCTGAGCTCCCTCATCCTGGACTCATCAGCTTCTTCCAGAGCTGAAGATGCTGCAGCACGGGGAAGGTGCACACAATCCCCTTTTGCACAGCTCTCCTGCAGCCGAGCTGTTAGCAAAGCTATTGTGTTACTGGACGATGGACATCTGCCCAGACAGATGGGACATCTGACCATGGACCCTTTGAAAGGGCTATAATGGAAGAGGGTCCCAGCAGAAACCTCCTCAACCATGTCATCATGAGTCACATCTTACGACAGGGCTAAAAGATAGCAATGAAATGTGCTAAACTCACTCAGTGGTAGGGCAGTTAACCATCCAGATCAGCAAGTGGGTAGTCTTTTCCAAGGTCCGGTGGCTCATATTTGCCCCTTCTTGCTTCTCCAACCAAGATCTGCTTTGCCTGTTATTGTCACAGATGTCCCATCCACAGCCACACAACATCCCATGCGCTGATGCAGTGGCGCGATGGGATAAACCGGTGTCTGGATGCAGCAGCACAGTGCGATTTCCTTTCAAGCGCTTACTCCTTTGGGAGCTGCCAAAAATCCCCAGCTAGCCACCAGCAGAGCTGGTGGGCTGGTGGAGGAGAGCAATAAATCGGCTGTTTCTGGAGGGGCTGGAAGAGGGCCCAGCAGTTATTGATTCAGTTTTCATTCGATGCGTGTTTGAGTGAAGCAATTCAGAATGGCTCCATCCATTCAAACTTGCGTAATAACAATAGCCACAAAACTCAGGAGCTTGGTCCATCTTTCCTAGCAGATCCATTATTCTGAATTGGTGTCTAAGTAACAACAATAAAATGATCTTGGCCTGATACACCAAAGGCAAAACCCCTAAAATTCTAAAAGCCAAAGTTTTTGCTATCACTTTTTTCTGGACAGGAATACTCTATGGGAATGTGCCAAAGACCCAATTCCCTGTCTCCCCCTTACCTCAAATAAATAATATTATAAAAGAAGAATAAGAATAAAGTAAAATTAAGAAAAAAAATATATATTTGATAAGCACATCGGAAAAATAGAAAAAAAGAAAACTTGCAACCTCCTTTAACACTTGGGGCAACCAGAGCCCAGAAAAATGCCAGGGGTGAGGAGGAAGGTTGTGTTGGCACTGCCAGCGCAGGAACAGTGCACAGGGAGGGAACCGTGACCCCTGCTTGTCCGCATGGACACTGCACTCTTCGAATAGACTCGGCTTGAACTTTTGTATTTTCTTGGTCCAGTAATACCTCCAGGAAACCTATGTCCATCTCTGCCCTCCCCACATCAAGTCATCTTTCTTTGATCATCTCTTCTTTCCCATACTTTTGGCTTAGCCTATGTCTTCCTCAGACAAACTCCTCCAAGGTAGCGTTCTCCCTCTCTCCCCTTTCTCCCTGAAGGGTTTTCCTTCCCCATCAGATTTGTTTTTTCATGTGCCCACTGGGAACTGGAATGAGGGTAAACACGCTTATTCATGCACATCTCCATCTCCATATCTATCTGTCTCACAGGTAAGATGCAAACCCTGCTGTGAATAACAGCTTTAACCATGGCAACACGCTCCAGAATTACAAACACAACGGCACTGAGTTTGTAAAAAGGCTGAAAAAAGCATGAAAGGAGGAGAGGGACCAGGTCCATCAAGCGCTGTCAAGAGCCAGGCGCCTGGACCTGACCACCAAGAGCAGGCAGGTGGTAGGGATGTTTGTACCCCTTCTCCCCCTTTTTCCTAACTTTCTACTCTCAGCGTCTTGCTAAGAGGAGGTCTTATTCCACCACCTCTGCCACCACTGGGCTTGATTGACCTGGAGTAGAGCTTGCTTCCCTGTGGCCCAATATGTTACAAGTGAAGATCCTGGCTGCTTGAAAATCACAGCACTGCATCACCGTGTGGCCTGACAGAGAAATCCGAGCAGTGGCATGATGCCATTCTCTCAGCTCCGTCCTCCTCCCAGGGGATGAGCTGCACGGCTCAGGCTATGAAACCCAACAGCCCCTTCTTTGGATGTGGGGTACTCAAGTCCCCACTGTCCTGGACACCATCACCATCTCACCCGCGGTCATAGGACAGCTTCAAGAGTACCTCCTGGCTGGATAAATCAAAGCACGATTTTCCCATTTGCACTGATTTACTCGTGGAGAGGACAGAGATCATTGCTGGTACGGAGGACAGAAAACATTGCAGCCATAAGGAAAGCACCTGCAATTCAATCGGATCATCCTTGGCTTGTTCAAAGCCTCTAGCGAAGACCCTGACCCTGTTACGTGAGGCACTGCAATGGCAAGACTGTTGCGCAGAGCTTGCAAGTGGAAGGGGCAAGATTGATGGGAGGCAGAAGAAAGCACGATTTATGATCTGAGTTTTCCAAAGTGGGTGTAGAACAGCGGAAGGGTTGAGTGACCTGCCCACAGTCAGCCCAGATGCCCATGGCAGAGCCAGAAGTGGAGACAGCCCCACTGCTGTGTTACCTCTAACTAATTCTCTTAAGTCACAGCCAGAAATACGTGACAGAAATACAGCTCTGGCTGGACTGGTCTCCCTCCTCTGAGGTGAGAAGCCAATCTGGACAAAGGAGCAGCCTTTTGCTAGCCATGGCTAAAATGTCATAATTTCTGGATGATTTTGTCCCTATAGTGACCTCGGACCTCCTTTTAAAGGGTGTTGTGGGTTGTTTGGCTTATTCTTGGTTAAAATCCAACAAGTCCTTTCAGCCTGCAAAGAGCGCAGGAGATGGGGATGAAGCAGGCTGTCTGCAGACAGTGAGACTGGAGGTGACAGCCGTTGCTTAGGAAAGCTGTAGCCATGCAAATCAGGGAGAGGAGATAAATCGGAGCAGTGTGGGGAGAAGAAACACCTTCAAGGATAACCAGATAGCGAGGGGAGGGGCACTGAAGGGTTAAAGGGTTTTACTGAATGCACAGAAGAGACTAAATGGATCGGAGAGTAAAAATCCAATTAGGAGATCTAACAGGAAGAAGCCAAGCCCTGAAACAATAAAGATAATAGTTTTAGCTGCCAAAGAAAAGATTAGAGCTCAGTGGTGAGAGCAGATTTGTGGTGGGGCCAAGAGGAAGAAAAAATTGTAGGAAAAAAAAAAAAAAGTTATTGTTCCTCAAGACAGATTCACCTTACAGCCTTACCTGCAGCAAAGTTCATCTGGGGACCCAAATTGTGTGGCTAGGTCTTGTTTTTATAATAGGCTGAATGCCTTCAAAGAAGCTTGGAGTTCCAGTTTGAGTCCATCACTGATTTATCAGCGTGAAATAAGCCAGGAGAGAATTGCCCACAGTGAGGTTTCTTTGCTTGCTTTGCTTTTCTATGTTGTCTTGTAAACACATTTTACCTGGGATAAAAGCAAAGGGCAGGAGCTGGTACAGCACTAAGTGTGCTCCCTTCACCTCTCAGGCGGCACCAGGCTCTCACCGACGGGCCCTTGCACACCACGGGATCTCTGCAGGAAAACCAAGCAGATTTAACACTGGGAGGACGGCTCTGTGGTCAGGAGACAGCCTTAAGGTGCTCCTAAGAACACCCAGACACCACCTCTACCCTTCAGAGGAGAGAGTCCTGGATTAAAAAAAAATAAAATATAATAACAAGCTGTTTATGCATGGGATGTGGTGCCAATTACTTAAGCAAACGGGATCACAGGAACTGGCACAGCCTGTAGCCAAGAAACAGCAGCATCTGGAGGGAGGGAGAGCTGCAGGGCAGGCACACTCGCCAAGCCACCGTGCTGACCTGAGCCCCAAAAGGCACCTCTTTGCAACCTCAAACCCAAAACATAACAGGGCAACACGGAGAAGGGGATGAAGGAGGATCAAAGGTCTGGAGGAGCTACCCTGCAAGCAAGGACTTGCGCAGGCGAGGGCTCCTCAGTCTGGAAAAGACATGACTGAAGAAGTTACGGTAGAGGGCTACAAAATCATACAGGGCCCAGAGAAGGCTGATAGGGATTGCCCTTGGTACCTCTTCCCAGGGCAAAAATTTGGGCTGTTTTCAAAGCACACAGGTCCTCATGTGGTGAAGGACAGACCTGGGGTACTCCATGCCCGAGGATGCTGTTGGCTGTGAGCATTCACACGTCTTCAAGATGAGACAGGACAAGTTGATGAGGAAACAAAATCATCTGGACAAAATACAGACACATGCTGTTCAGGAAGCACGTGGGGCCGTGCTTTGACCTGTGTTAGTGCAGAGCAGTGAGGGGACACATGGGCCACACTCTGCCCAGGTGGACCTCACTCCTGGAGGAGATGATATAGGGTGGGAATCGAGGGGGTGCTAAGCAACGTGCCCCTGGGAGCTCCTACTGCTCCCTGAAGGCTCCCAAGGACACTCAGTGATTCAGACCCTTGGTCTGACCTAGTACAGGAGTTTCTTCTTACTCATGACTAAGCAGCCACATGGATCCCAGTCTTGCCCCATTAGGTTTCCCAGGATCAGGGCCATCCTACAGCTTATCACCAGGAAAGCCTGCCAGCAAGTGATTTCTGCCTGTAGTGCATGTCCTCAACTGATAGCCTACATCAAAGAAACCAAGCCGCAGCCTCAACAGACTTATTGCTGAGGGGTGATTTGTTACACTCAGCAGAACAGAAGTCCTTCCACTGAAGAATCCCACCAAGCCTACAGAGGACCATCCACCTCTTACAGGGTTGAAGCTCCCTCTCCAAGCTCATGCAACCCTATTCAGCCTGCAGTTGTGTTTCTCCCCCACCGAAAGCACACTGCTCACGTTAGACAGCATAATGACACTCACCCCCTCCTTGTATCTGCTTGTCAGACGGGAACACGCTCTCACCGGTGCTGGATCCCAGCTGGGAAGAGGAAACATCTGCCAGCCCCATGCCAACCCCCAGGGCAGTGGGTCCCCCTGCCAATTTCATGTGTGCTGAACCACCGGTAATATTTGCTAGCTCAGGCAACCACAGAGCTTTAATGTTTAACGAGGTGAAGCCTGCACAGACGTGGGGACAGGAGAGGGCAGGCTGAAGCTCAAGATGCCCGTGTGCTTCTTATTGTCCCTCCCATATGATGTCTTCCTTGACTGTCCCTCCGGCATTTCCTTCCCTGGATACGCACAATGAAGGGCATGATGGCAAGCCAGGCAGTGTGGTCTGGGTTTGACAGCCTTGTGGGATCACTAAACCCATCAAGAGGTGCCAGGCACCAGCCAAACCCATGTTTGTGCCTTGTGCCTATTGGGAGCTACCTCATCTTGGCCAAAAGAAGGACCATGCAACCTCACAGAGAGGTCTTCTCAAGTTCCCATGAAGCCAAAAAATGCCAGTGCCTCTGCCTGGCTTACATTTCACTAGCCAGCGACCACCTCAGGGACCCCAGCCACGGAGCACGGTGCTGCAGAAGCTGTAATAAACCCTATGCCGTCAGGACATCCTGGGAAGGCAATGGCAGATGAAAGCGCTATTTAGACTGGAGCCGCTGCACTCGCAGTGCAGGATAAAAATCTCGCTTAAGCCAAATGTTAATGAGATGGCACAGGCTCTGGGCAGGCTTTGTAGTTTTTTTCCTCCCGGATTAAGCAGAGGCATGTGAGGACCAGGGAGCTGAAGGGCTGACAGCTGAGGGTTAACATCAGGTCAACAAGCCCTTTTTCTCTGCCTTTCAGCCTGAGACCAGAGGCGGGGGTGTTACCTAGAGCAAACATTTCTAAAAAGGCAGTTCTCCTTTCTTCCCGACCTCTTTCCCTTTCTGGCAGAGGGGTTGCCTTGGGTTTGAAAGCTGAATTGGACGCTGCTTTGCCCCAAGCTGGCAGGACGTGGGAGCGACGGCAAGCCATGGCTCTTCTCCCATCTAAAGTCCACTGGTCTCTCTTTCCCAGGATGAGCTAACTCCTACGCACCTGCAAGTGTCTGCAAGCACCTGAGCTGCACGCCGAAAAGCAGGCTTCAGCTCCCGGCTCTGTGGCTGATTCCTCGGGTGATGCCGGGCGCGTTGTTCACAGACTGACTCAGCCACCCTCGGGTTTCCTTCTATTGCAGAAGCGCAACTGAGGCCGGGGACCTGTCGTCTCTTCTCCAAAGCAAAGGTCGTCACCCCTCCCCTCGTCACCCTCCTGGTGCGTGCCGAGATGGTGACATGCCTGGTGGGGCAGTGGTTTCTGTTTGATCATCTGGGTGGTACCACAGCTCACACACAACAAGCGGGTTGTTTCCCTGTGTTCCGCTGTGCAGAGGGCTGGGGACTGCCCTCGCCTGCACCCAAAACCACGAGTCTCATCAATGGCGTTAAAGACACTAGAGCAAAACACAGTACCTTAAAGATCTTTTTTGCAATGCAGATTTTGATGAATACAATTACACACCTTTTGAAGCCATGACCCCATGCCTGCGCTGGGTGGGGGCTCCGGGGCTGAGTCCCCTGCGCAGAAAAGTGATTTGTGGGTGCGGTGTCCCAAAGGCATCCAGCTGGGCAGGGGAGGAACTTCTGAGAGGACCATGGCTGACCGAGCTGAACCCGGGTGAGTGTGCTGTGGGGACAAGAAGAGGTTCCTCAACCCTTCCCACCATTTCTGCTATGGGTGCATCAATCCTGAGCAGTCAGAAAGTACTGAGCAGCCCAGAGAGGAGGGAGAGGGGAGGGGTCGGGAAGAAAAAGAGATCATAAACCACCCAGATATTTCTGCCGTCACATTCTGGCCACTGCTTCAAGCCTTGTTAGCATTCAGAAGTTGCATGGATTTAATGCTGTTGGAGAAATTAAAGCGGAAACAACTTTCCCAGTCATTTTTTTTGCACAAATATATATATCCCTGTAAAATTTAAGCAGCATACTTTACATTGGCATAACGTATTCTTGCCTGGGAAGTGGATACTGGTATAAGATGCTTAAAAGATGTGTTCATATCAAGTGTTGCACTCGTTAAAAGACAAAATTATTTTACTTTCAGAACACCTGCCACACGTCTGACTGGTATTTATACCAATAAAAATGTTGTGTGTGCTCTTGGAAAATTAATCCAAAATAATTAAGAGTGCAAATTTAGATTAGTGGAACAGCATTAAGTCTTTTTTTATACACCCTCATTTGAAATAAACACTCTTAATTCAGGTTAATTTATAATTAAGTGAAAAAGTCCTTAATTAAACTGAGGGGACCGTTAGTCCATTATGTTCCAAATGAGACTGTCGATACAGTTCTCAGCTGATTTTATATTGCGTGTCATAATTACACCAGAACAGAAACACCTGGGAGTTTCCCTGGGCAGCCAAGAAAGCCTCAGGGTCTGTGAGGGGGACTTGGGGACAATGATAACACATCCAAGCCTTGTATTGAGGCTCAACTGCTTGAGTGGAGAAGTGGCCCTTTTGGGCTCTTGACCCTCCAATCTCAACATCTTCCCACCTCCCTGGTGGCTGTTGTCCTCTGATGGGGCTTTGGAAGGGAATTGCTCACTTCCTAAGGGTGTGTGGGGAGGGAGCCCACCCTGCATCCCTGCGGGGACCTAGACTCACAGGGATCAGTTGTCAAAGCTTGATCAGAAGTGTGTAGGTGTATATGAAGGGCTTGCATGTGCCCAGTGCGGTAGTTTACCATGCACACAGCAGATATGAACAGCAAAATTGTACCTCGCTGAGCGCTGGCTAGCTGTCCATCATCACTGGCAATAAGGCAATAAAGCTTATTCCCTAAAGCCAGCATCAATCTGGGGTAATTGGGTTCCCCAGCCCAGCCAAAAACATGAACGGGGCAATGAGCATCCATGTCCCACAATGCCGTGGAGAGGGAAGCATGGCTCTGCTCCAGCCCATCACCTCCCAGCAGAGATGGACACAAGAGCAGTGAGGACCAGCCCCAGATCCTTGCACGAGCCTTTGGGCAGGCCGAGGGCAGGGGACAGCCAGGAGAAGGGCTGCAGGAACTTGTGAAGCACCCATCTGCCCATAAACCTGCATTGATAGCCTCCTATTTTTCTGCTGGTGCCAGACAGGAGTCACAGCTGAGAGTCAGGGTCTTTCTTCCAGTTGTCCTCTGAAGGTATTTTAATGAGAGCTCATTCGGGCTTCTCAGCCTAAACTGCTTTTCACTGTGCTTCCTTCTAAAACTGGTTTGCAAAGCTGGTCTACTCCATGTGGGAAACCTTGAGGAGGCTAAAAACTAGAGGTGAGCACCTGGAAACCGTACCGAGATGAAATGTCATGGTTTTTCCCTGAAAGAGCCAGCCTCTGGAGGCAGAGGGGGTAGATGAGGGTGGTGATGGCTGGCATCTTGCAAGAGGTGCGACAGAGAGACTGGGGTGAAATCCAGAGAGATAGCCAAATGAAGGGTAGACTTTGCCTTAACTCTTCTCATGGGATATACTTATTTTTGAGATCCCACACCAGTTTCGTCTGGCAGGGAGGTGCTGGTGTTGCAGGGAATTGCACAGCAGACTGCAGGGAGATACAATCCACAGCAGATCTCCTTATTATCATGCACCACCAGCAAGGCTGGTCAGACCGGGCATGACACACTGGGGTCCTCTCCAGTGCAACCAAGACCATACAGCGAAACATCAGATGGAGAGCAGCCCCCATTTCCCATGTCTTCCACCTGGCTCTTGCTTTCGCTCCGGCGACCGGAGAAAGTGTAAACTATACCCAGCCATCACCAACTGGGATTTGTCAAGGGTGAGCTGTGTCAAACTCATCCAACCACCTCCTGTGGTGGAGCCACCGGCTTTGTGGAGAGGGAAAAAGCAGGAGACAACAGATTTTGATGTTAGTAAGACTTTAGGCATTGTTATGGATAAACCATTCTCACAGGTAGGTCAGGGGAACCGTTGTAGAGATCAAAAAGGTTATACAAGGAGTGCACAGAGCATATATATGGGTTGCTCAGGTCAAAAGAGAGAGGGCCCAAAATTGTTAGCCCATTCAGGTATTCAGTTTGGAGATAACAGCAAACAGGAGGAATTGCCAAGATTGAAAAGGGATTATGATTCAAAATGGTCTTGAGACATCAGAGAAAGAATCTGGAACATCCCCCCCAAACAGCAGTGAGGGTGAGGTGAGATGGGATTAATCAGTTGGACAAATGGAGGATGGAGAGAGATGTTCTTGCTGGGATAACCATTTGGACAATCACTGGGTGGAGAGAATAATTTCTACAGAAAAGGTACTTTTGATCATAATCCATGATATGGGTTAATCCTGCTGTGCTGACGGTGTAAAACAGTTCCCTTGTGGTGTTACCTCTGCCCTGGGCTGGTAGTGCTTTTCAAGAGAGGCAAGAAACCTTGAAGAGAGCTGCGCAATCAGGTGGCACGAGAAGTGGTCAGAGAGGGATCGGTAAAGGAACTGGGATCGTTTTGTCTAGGAATTGGAAGGCTGAGGAGGTGCTTCAAATACAGAAAGGGTTGTGGTGGAGACTCAGGGTTGTGCAGGCAGAACAGGCAGAATTCTCTGCGGTGGGGGCAAGGGTGGTCTGGGCTAGACAGTGGGGGGAACACCTCTGTCCCAGCTGTTAGGATAGCAAAACCCACTGCACTGGGGGAGGGGGTCTGGCAAGGAAAAAGTGCCAGGAGAGCCAGGGCAGGGCTGGGCAGCACAGTGTCACCTCTCCGTGCCCCTTCCGCTCACCCCCTTCCTCCCAGCCCACTGAAAACTCATGTTTCCTTTGACTCAGGCAATGAACCAGCACTGGGGAACAGCTGCCTGGTGGCGTGCGAGAGCAAGCACTGGCGAGATTGTGGGGAATTTATCAAGGACTTGTCTTTGTGTCCAGAGCTCAGTGACGCCAGCTGGTTTGCGGGCATTGACCACAGTGGTTTGGGGCATGCACCCTGCAAAAATGAGTGAACAAGGAACCGTGATGGTACTTGGGCCCGAGTAGTTCCATTTACATCAGTATCTCTTAGCCTGGCGCAGTGTTGGTAGCTGCTAAAGTGATGAAGGCATTTCCTAGAGCTACCAGTGCGGAGACGAGACTACAGAATTATTCCATTCCCGCATGCCAAAGGCACAGACGATTACAATTTCGCTTCTGACTCCTACTCATCCCGCCTCGTAGAGATCAGATTAATCGTGGCACATGATCAAAGAGACTGAAATGAAGAAACCAATAACCAAATGGCTACAGTTACCCTGCTGCAAAAACTTGGATGAGATAAGGACTGTGATTTTGCTGTGAATTACCCTGGGCTCGGAGAGCTGAGGGATACGATGCTAACCCCACGGGTTTTCATCCTAACAAATACTCCAGCTGCCCTGTTTCGATGAGGACTCTGCTGTAACATCACTAGCTGCAAGAAAAAAATGTCACCACCTTTTGGTAGAGTAAAAGCAAAGTGTGAGACCCGTGAAAATGAGCAGAGCTGCAAAGAGACTTTACCGTATGGCAAACGTGCGTGGCGGATCGGAGCACTTGTGCACTGAAGCTCCTGGGCACAAAGCTCAGCATGTCCCCGGGTCACCGCCTGCAGGCCAGCTGCAGCCCCTGTGCCACCCTCCCCTCCAGCTGGGCACCAGCAACGCACCGTACACGGGCCCTTAAACCCACCATCCTTCTCATGGGACGGAGCAGTTGCTTTAATGAAGGGTTAGCACCCTCCAAGCGAAACTTGGCAGTGCGGGGCACGTGTATCCCACTCCCTCCTCCCTCTCTTCCTCACCCGCTCCTGGCACACCACCCACAGACCCCTCTGGCCACCCTCAGCAGCTCCTCAGGGAGCTCCACCAAAGGGGAGCCAGATGGAGCTGCCAGCTCGCCCGTACGACACGGCACAGGCTTTTCAAGCTGCCTCTTCCCAGGGCTGCCTACTCCCGCGTGGGAGGTGTAATCGAGGCACGTGTTGCTTCCCCCCATGAGCAGTCCTCCAGCGTGTCCCAGTGCCACCAGCGCCAGCACTGAAGCCTGTGCTTGGTGGTCCCAAAAAGCCACCAAGCATCAAAGCCAGCTCAGATGAGCACCAAGTCACCTCTTCCAAATGCCCTCTGGGTGCAGAGTAATTCAAGGCAGAGCATCGCAGCTGCTGACCCAAAAGCAGAGGGGCGTGATTTTTGTGATCACCCTGCTGTGTGAAAACTCTCTGTGCACACAAAAGCCCCGGGCACAGCCCCTGACCTTGCCCACTGCTGTGTTGAAGTGATGCCAGCAGCAGCATTACCAGCCCGGAAAGTCAAATTCCTGGGAAGACCCTCCTCCTTGCACACTCCTGCTTTTTTATTGCCACTCACAACCTTGTGAGGACCACAAGAAAGAGCATCCACTTCCATAGAATCACAGAATCATAGGGTGGGAAGTGACCTCTGGAGATCATCTAGTCCAACCCCCTGCCAGAGCAGGGCCACCTTAGAGCAGGTTACACAGGAACCCATCCAGGCGGGTTTTGAATGTCTCCAGAGATGGAGACTCCACCACCTCCCTGGGCAGC
>VXBO01015148.1:149456-219588 GCA_013400135.1 Rhinoptilus africanus
GCCCAGCTCTCCAGCCTGTCCAGGTCTCTCTGGATGGCGGCACAGCCTTCTGGGGTGTCAGCCACCCCTCCCAGCTTTTTGTCCATCCCTTAGAAAGAACCGTGCCAGGCATCCCGTGGGATCTGCTGCCTGCAAGGACAGGCTGGATGGCGGCAGGGGAAGATGTCACCTGCTGTGTGGTACACATCTCCACGTGGAGAAGAGGTGCTTGTACAGGGTGAGAGAGCCCGGACCACTGTGGGCTGGTGTCTCTGTCAAATCCCATCCCTAAGTAAAATTGTGTCTTTAATCCCCAGCATTTTGCTATCCCAGTAAAGCCAGGCACACACGAGGGAGGAACAACCGGCAACCTGCCTGCACCCTAGCTTGCCAAAAATGAATTCAGGTGCTGGCCATGCCGCAGACACTTGCCTCAGGTTGCTGCAGGGCTTCATTGCTTCCCCCAGCCCCCCTGCAACCAGCAGTGCTGGGAATGCCACCTTTGGAAGATGGGAAGCAGCTGGTACAGGACCACACAGGAGCAGGCAGGCGGGCGTTAGGTTTGCACTGCTTGGGAAGCAGAGCACAGCCTTTTGTGGGCTGTATGAGCCAACGTAAAGCAGAGACTCGCACGTCTCACTACTATCGCCATGGATTGGGCTGTCCAGACAAACTCCTGGGAAACCTCATCTGTGCTGGAGCTGTGTTTCTTGCCTCAGCAGCCTCGCTGACTGGGGAGACACTGGGATGCTCGAGACATAGCTCTTCCCTTGGCGGGGAGCAGGAAGAAACACCTCATCCTGATGAATTTTCATGTGGGGTTTTCAACAATTGGATAAACCGTAGGCAAAAATCTCTTGTAAAGGGAGAAAAGTACCCTTTCACACCCAAAGCAGGAGTGCTGGGTGCTACCCTGGACCCCAGGGGTGCTGTGGGGGGGGGCTAGCACCTCTTTAGGAGCCTGCCAGGGTGGGATGCGGTGTGGTGCAGCGCTGAGGGTGGCACAGCGTACCCAGGGGGACTGGGGGCTGGTGTCAACACAGCTGGAGCAGCATGGCACACAGGGCAGTGAAGGGGACCTCCAGGCCACGGGCAGCCTCCTTGCTCTTCCTTTATCTCTTTAGCCAAGGCTTTTCCGGGACCAGCCCAGGCCAACACGAGATGCAACCTTTAATTACACGAGTCCAGTTTTGCAAGTACCATTGCTCACCACCGAAGAGCCGCATTTGGCCCTCTCGGCTCTGCTCTGCTCTTCTCTCCATCTCCGCACCACTGTTAGCTCAGCTGGCTGCAGGCTGCAGTGCTGCGCTGCTACCGAAGTAGCTGAACCCAAGAAGCTTTCTTTAATGTAATGGCTTTTGCACTGCCACCGTGGCTCGGGAGGAGGGAGAGCGCTGCATTCACCTGAGGGATGTGGACTTGGTCCCCCAGCTGTGATGGTGGCATCGGCCACACCAGGTCTAGGGCCACCACCTCCTCCAGCGAGAGGTCTTTAGGAAGTATCGTCTGTTGTGAGCAAGGGTGGTGGTTGTCACCTGCAGCAGACCCCTCCAGTGACATTGGACACAGGATAATAAAACAAATATACAAGAAAATCCCTTTTGCCCCCTCTCTGCTGGCCTTCACCCAGGATGTGGGGCGTGTCCCTTCGCTGGCTCAGCTTTCCCCATGGTAACAGAAGGATGTTGTGGTTCCATCCCCCTTGGCGATGCCAGGGCGGGCGGGCAGGAGACAGATGGTGATGGAGGGGAAAAGGGTCCAGATCCTCCCAAGTGGCAGAAATTGCAGGAATCCCTGATTGCTGGAGCCAAGACGCTGACCCGGAGCCGTGGGAGGGAGGGAAGGCGGAGGCGCGTGGCTCTGCTGAGCCCGGAATAGCAGAGCAGCTGTTAAGTTATCGCTTGTAATTATTACAGCATATGGGAGGGAAAGAATAGCTCTCAAGGGGAGAAAAACAAATAAGGAAAAGGCGGGCTGCTGCAGGGCTGAGCTGCGGGGAAGAGCGGCACTCGGCACCACAGCGGGTCCCTGCTGGGTGGCAAGGGCATCAGGGGACACGACGGGGATGGCTCTTCCCCTCCGCAGCCCCGGCAGGAATTTGGGTGGAAGTATTTACAGCCGCAGCACCAGGTGCTCACCCATCTCAGAGGGTGCCTGCTGCCCGCGCAGGGGCACGGGTATGCCAGGGAGAGGATGACACTCCAGGGACGTTACAGAGGGATGGAGCCTGGTGTGCTCCCCCTTGGTCCCTTCTCCGTGCGCGATTCTGCTGCTCGCTCTGCGATTTGGCAGGAGCCCTCAGTTTCTGCACATGAGCGAGGCGGCGGGGCTGGGGGCGGCAGGTGGTAAGGCTGGAGCACCAAGTGCCTGCACGCCACAGTTTGGAGGGAGAGCATCCAAATTTCTCACCTAGGGAGACGGGACCGTCAGCACGAAGCACCACTGCTCTCGCCGGGCCCTGCAAGACAAGGCAGGAGCCTGCAGAGCCAGAGCAAACGCCTGCCATCAGCTTCAGGATGTGGCAACGAGCCCCAGCAAACCGGAGCAGAGCCGAAGGGGAAAGCCTCACGGATGGGCTCTGCATGGGACAGCCGGCTCTGGGGAAGCCACGGAGAAGGGGAGAGGTGACGCGTGGCAGCACAGGGCAAAGCGGGGAAATTCGGGGGTGATCGAGAAGCAATGACAACCTTTCTTAATTTCCACGCCGCTTGGAAAACAAACATTGTATACACTTGTGGTCGTTATTATTCTGGGATTTCATTACTGAAAAAACATATATATGACAAGGAAACACGGCGCTGTTGGCAATCACGCCAGCTGCATCCCAACTTTGGGCTGCAGTATGGGGGCAAGAAACAGTGAAGGGATGTTCCCCCCCCCAAAAAAAAGCCTACAAGAACTAACGGAGAAAAATATAACCATATCTGCTGCGTATTAAATGCAAAGATTTAAATTCACTGATCAAATTCACAGACATTGAGCTACAGATTGATGGAGGCTGGGAGAGCATTTTGGGCCCATATTGAGGTTTGCTTGTCCTGTGCAACAGGCACGTGGCCACAGAGATGGGGCAAGACAAGCAGGAAACGTTACTTGTCCTGTTCCTATGCTCTGACGGCTTTTCCCTGGGCATCTGCTACTGGCTGGAGATGACTCAGGACCAGGGGTGAGGAGTTATGGGGTTAGGATTTCCTCTGAAGAGATATTCTTCTGCTCCCTCATATTCACATCTCTCCTGCTTTTGAGGTGTATTTATTTTGCCTGCTGCTGCCTTCTCCCTGACAGCATCATGAATATCCTCAGAGCAGGTGAATCAGCGCCTGCCTGCTCACCTACATCAACACCACCATGTCCTTGGGTCTCTCACCCCAAGCCAACCTCATCCCATCACCAAAAAAATGGAGGCTCCAGTGAAAAGGGCCAACATCTACCTGAGCAAGAGATGGGCAACGCTGGACCCACTGGGTCGATGTGCCAGGGCCAAAGCACACCGTTCCTGGACTGAAGCCAAGAGCTTTGAGCAATGCCTTTTGTAGGCGGGCAGGACACAGGTTTGTCCTGGGACCATCTGTGCACCTGCTGGTCCCATGGGAGCCTGGGAGATGTTCTTCAGCTCCGGTACCCAACTTGGACACGCAGCACAGGCAGCTGCTGAACCACGATGATGCTGCAAAGAAAGCCGCGGCAGAAGCACTGGAAATAAGAAAGATGGTTCAAGCTCCGTGATCCAGAACAGGAATAAAGTGCATGTGGCAGGCAACAGCCCCAGCGCTCATTAAATAAACCAGTCAAACCCTGCCAGCATTCCAGGATCTTTGCCACAGGCGCAGTGCTTGGAGAGTGAAGGACCTGCTCTGCAGCTAGCACATATAAGCCAGCCTGAGTGAAAATCAGGGAGGCAACACCAATTTGCACCAGCTGGGAATCTGGCCTGGTGATGCTTTGTAAACCACTGTCCCTGCCAGAAGGGCTGATCCCTGCCCCATGCGCCCCGGGGCGCTGCCCAAGGGCTTGCTGGGGTAACACACCTCCCTAGGCAGGAGAAAAGGGCTTCTGCTGCTTTCCTGTGAGGCTGAAATGCTGCTTGACTGCTCATGGTGTGGGGGTGACCCAACACCACAACCGAACCTGGAGATGCTCCCCAATGCACTGACGCCTCAAAGGAGAGGGAAGCAGCGAGGCTGAGATTTGCAGAGCTGCTTGGTCCTCGTCTCCTCCACCCGTGGTGACCCAGGAGCAGGGAAGAGCTGTGGTAGGGCCAGATGGGGGCTGTGCCCTGGGGTAGGACACAGCTTGGGGCGTCTCAGATGAAAGGATTCTCACAGCCTTTCTGCCAGAGCCTCCTTGGGAGACTGCTGGCTCCAGCATCCAGTGGGAGACAGAAATCCTGCCAAGAGCTGCAAATGGAGGAGGAGTGTGCTTGCAGCTCTTTGCTGTTTCCCTGTTGGCCCTGGATTGGCAGCGTCTGAGTCGGAGCGATCAGGGTCTTGCTGGGCTAAGCCCTGCTGCAACCTGCACCAGCCCTGCAGCCCTGGTTTGACCTCCCATGCCCTGCGCTCTTGGCTCAGGGCAGGGTGGCAGCGATGCCAGAGCTGTTCCCGTCAGGTCTCAGTACCTGGCAGGGAGCGGACACACACACACGCACAGTCACACTCACGCAAGTGCACACACACAGAGTCCCTCTCTTGCACTGCTGGCCATCTTCCCGAATGCCAGCACAACACTGCAGCCCCTTCCCGTCCTTCCCGATCTGTGTTGGCAGCGCAGCCCCCTCCTGCTTGGGGCTGGCAGCATTCCCACACAGGCATCCCAACTGCCCCGTGCTCCAGAACTGGACACAGGGGTGCATCACCCTAGGAGGGGGTACTGCGCAGCACGGCCTGACACCCCGTGTAGCGCTCCTGGAGCACCGGCCGCCAGTGCCTGAGAGCTGAGATGGGCAGGCTGGCTGCTGAGCTGGGGATTCAACAGGCACCTGCTTCTGCTGCAACCATGGGAGCACCCAGGGCTGTCTGGATAACCCTCTTCCCCTCCCCAAAGCACACCAGTGCAGCTGGGCATGGCAGGAGGCAGGATTCCACCTCACTGGTTCTGCCACGCAACACCATCCTTGGTTCACTGAAGGGGAAGCACTGGGACCTACCCACTGCCAGAAACGTTATCCTGCAAACACACCTTCAACCCAAGTGGGTTGCCCAGGGAGGTTGTGGAATTTTCATCCTTGGAGGTATTCAAAAGCCATCTGGACATGGTCCTGGGCAACTGGCCCTGCTTGAGCAGGGGGATCAGACCAGACGACCTCCAGAGGTCCCTTCCAATACCCAGCCTGTGGTTCTGTGAAGAGGAGAGCTTTGAGGTGGGAGCAGGAACACCAGTGCCCTGAGAGAAAAGAGGCAGGACTGCAAGGGAAGGAAGACGCTGAGGGCAGAGGAGAGGGCAGGATGCCCAGGGCCCAAGATGACATATTCAGCCTCTACATCATGTTCTGTCGGGGGCCGGCACATCACGTTGGGGAAAGTCACCAAGGAGAAAGATCTGTTGGGCTCAGCTCAAACATCGCTCATCTCTGCTACGAACCTGTCTCCTTGCCCTTGCATTCCACCAGGCAGCAGAGGCGAAGATGACACCGAGGGAAAGGCTGGGGCAGGGTCCTGTTGGACACTTAACAGTGATCCCGACTCCTCTGCCTGGGCTCATACCCTACAGACAGGGCTCCCTGGGTCAGTGCATGCCCTGGCACAGCCCTCATCTCTGCCAGCTCGGTCAGCCCAGGGCATGACCAGGAGACGCTCAGCACCGTCCTCACAGGCAGCACGGCCGGAGTTGATGCCTTGTGGCTGGTGGGGAGAGAGCAGGTACTGCGGTACTCGCCTTCAGATCCCTGTCACAGCTCTAGAAGTCCTCTGAGGTGTGGATGATGCTGGTGACAGGAGCCAGAAGCAGCAATGTGGTCCAGGGGTGGAAAAGGGACTGGGTTGGTGCTCGCTGTTGGGGAAGAAGGGTCTGATCCTGCCCACAGAGCAGCAGTAAGAATCTGGGAGTTGATTTGACAGGCTCCATGCAAGGAAAGGACTGGGACAGAAGTGACACTGGCCAGTTGGTGGCAGATGTTGAGGACCAGCCTTCATGGCTGCTGCTGTGAAGTCCCTTGCAACCCTCTGGGGTATCCCAGCACTGTCCTGCCACCAGGAGGAGGGCCAAGATCCCTGCAGGTGGAAAGCCATGGAAGACAGAAGAACAGCAACAAATGCAAACCCTGCCCAGCTTGCACCACTCTTCCAGTGAGGTCCTGTCCGGGAAGTACCAGGATGACAGCAACTGCTCACAGGCTGAGCTGGGTGAGAACCAATTCCTGGGAAAGAAGGATGGAAGAGATGAGGGTAGGGATAAAGCGGAGAGAAGTGGCAGAGCTTTAACACAGCTGGACTGGGAGAAGACTGGTTCCAGCCTGGTAGACCTGGCAGCAGGGATTTGCCCAGCGGTGCTGGGGAGCACAGCCCCCAGGGAGCTGTGCCTGCTCTGCTGGGCTGCAGAGACGAGAGGTCCCTGGTCAGCAAGGGAGGAGAGGCTGGAACTCAAGCCATGCACTGTCTAGAGCCTGTTCGCTGCTTGCAGCTATGGCCTGTGACAAAAATAATCTCTTTAAGACATGCTGGGATTGCACGTAGCATCATCAGACGCCCTGGAGCACCACGGCTTTCCATTGCCGAGGCAGGGGCCCAGGATGTGTTCTCCATTACACTTTGTGGCTGTTGCAGGTTTTCTAAAGAAATATTTCCGAATAAATACAGCAAGCCATTATCAGCATTGTGTATGTGGGGCATCACATGAGGCCAGCACACTCCAGCATCCAGGGAAGGTAAAAAAGAAAATGTTGAGCCCACGGTGTGCTGAACGCCTTCCAAACGCTCTGGAGCTGCTTGGGTTTGGTTTCTGAGTCTTCTTACTTTTAAAAGTTACACTTGTGAGACTCTCTTCTTCCCTCTAGCGTCCATTAAAGATGTTCCTCTTGCTCTTCAAATTCAGCTGAAGCGGCAGCTTGCCCGGTACATGTGCAGTCACAGCTTTTACATTTGTAATTGATAGTGCAACTTTCCATCCAGGAATCTGACATTTTATGTTTCTGTTTTACGCTGTGCCATGCAGGAGGATGCCGTTGCAAGGCCATATTCCCCTGGCATGCTTAAAAAAATTATCCCAATTACTCCTTTAATTTTAGATCACACTAAGCTCCAGCTGGAGATGGGCAGGCACAATGAGGTTTCTGATGGCAATGGAGAAAGGACGTGCCAGTGGTGGAAGCCGTGTTTGAGGGACAGGTCAGGCAAGCCCCTGCTCTTGTTGCCTGCGTAAAAGCATCCTACACCTCCACTCACATCACAAAATTTGTCCTTGGGCTGTAGGAAACCACTGAAAAAATTACTCCACTGCCCTAAGGCTTGATCAAGGTTGTCGCCACAAGGTTGTCTTTCTTCTAGTGACAGCAAGAGACCTCTCAGGCAGGATCTCCACTACCTGGGTCACCTCCTAGCTAGCTTGACTGGTTTCTACAAGTCTGGCCAGCATCTCCCTCTCTGGTGACAGAGATGACAGATACCCCCTCTTTTGGGGAGCAGGCAGCAGACCTGCCCTCCAGATGCCTCTGCAGCGGGCCAGCTCTCTGCAGCACCAGCTCACAGTCGGCACTGGCACCTTGAATTCAGTCCAGGAGAAGCCCTCCTTGCTGTCCTGCAGCCACCCTGCCCTACCTGCCCCCCTGCCCACACCCCCCTGGAAGGCCCAAAAGCTTTGCAGGCCTGCTCAGGAGCCATGTACACCGACAGCAGGCACGCTGCACCAGTGGCCACACGCTGCTGTGCTGTGTCCGCTCTTCAAGGCTGGTCCTTTGCCTCAGCCAGCACATTTCCAGTATCCCCCAGGGGAACTTTAGAGGAGCAAGATGCTGCCAACAATAAAAACCGTCCAGAATACTCTGGCGTAGCAAGAGAGCTATCGCAGGGCAGGATTCATCTCACCTGGCACTGGATGGTACCAAGCAGACATCTAAGCTGCCTCAAATCCCATTTTATCAATGGAGAGACTGGCACTACTGGAGCACGAACCATCTGACTGATCATACCCCAGAAGCGTCCGTGTCCTACCATGGGTGCAGACACTGCTCATGGCAATGAGCCTGAGCACGTTGGGCTCTGAACATGGTGGCAAGCCAAGAAACCAGGTAGGAAATGATCCTGAGCTGCCCTGCGATTTGTATGTATCTGAAGAGGAAGAGTGTATGAGGCTCCGAGTGTGAGAGTGCCCAAATGGGACTTAAAGGTCCCTCCAACACGCTGGACTCTGCAGAGCCAGGAGGTACAAAACACAATCCAAGTCCAAGCAGAGCTGCCTTTGCTTGTCATGGCTCATTTGTTTGGGTGTATGTCATCCCAGACACACTCCCTTTAGGAGCAAGAAGGATTTTTAGACATCGAAATAACTGACTGGCTCGCATGCAGCTCCCTGCTTCTTCCTCCCATTATTTTTTAAAGCTCCAGCTGAGCAGAGCCCTTCAGTATGCAGGGCAGCGCCAGCCACTCCAGCAGAGCTGCTTGCGGGACACCAGCTAAATGATGCTAAGAGGCCTCCTGGATGGACCATGCTGCTGCTAACGCCGCAGCATTGTCGCTTTGGGATAAATCTCTTTGGCCCCAGCCCTGCTCCCTGCAGGGCCGCTGCCCCCAGCTAACCAGTCCCTCCCTTAGCAGCATGCGCTGATGAGACTTAGCTCTGGGCAGAAAACTCTTCCCTGTGGTGCTGATTTATTAATAGGTGAGGGGGGAGCAGCTCTCACCCCTCTCTCCTGCTTACACACTAGATATCAATTTGGCAGCTGGCAACAAATCCCATTAAGGCAGTGAGATACTTAAAGGCATCAGCAGCTCCTGGCCCGTTACAAGAATGAGGGATGGACCCTGGTAATGTACATCTGAAACTGGTTTGATCCAATTGGAAGCAAGGATCCCACCAAGATAAATATTAATAGAGTCTGCAAAGGCAGGGATGGGAATAAGCTTGTTCATTAAATGACTTTGTCCATATTCAAGGGACCAATGCAGGGTTTTAACAGAGGAAACATCAACAATAAAACCATGATGAAACTCCCCATATATTTCCCTTTCGACACAAGAGAATCAAATTCACAGATAGCCCATCATGCCTGACATTTCCTAATTAGCTTTTTAAAGCCCTGGCTGGCTTTTACATTTTGAAGATGACAAAGGTGGAAGGTAGATGAGCAGAGGCTAAAACCAGAGCAATAATTTCCTCTGTGGATCTGTTATAGCTGTGCAGATCTGATCCGCAAGAGCCCTCTTTATTTTGCTTGTCCTGGAAACTGCAACAGACAATCGCATGGCAGCTCTGGGAAACCTTGAGGTGCACCCGCTACTGGTGGAGAGGAGACTACCAGCCCTTCTTCCCCGTTAGGTCGGGCTGTGATTGCAAGCTTGCTCTCTTAACAAGCCTCCCTGCTGCTACATGCACAACAGCCTGGCACTGAGTCTCGTTACGCATTTAGCTTCAGAGCACATACCCTTGGCACATACCCCTTAGCAGGTCCGATCGCCCAGAAAGGATGCAATGAAGGTGGCATGCAAAAAACTCATGGCTTCAACAGAGCTGCCCACCAATGCTTGGCTCTGCTACCTGTTAAGCTTTCATGTGCTGAGAACTAATTAGTCTTCCTCCACTCCCCGTGCCAAAACCATATTAACAAGATGCATGCATGATGGAGAGAAGTCATATTCCTACTGGTGCCACAGCTCTGTTGCCAAGTCACTTCATCTTCCTCCCTGTATGCCCAAAACCAGACTACGTCCCGCTCGGTAAAACATCTGGAGATCCACCTTGGGAATGCAATGCCCAAGAGCTAAGCGATGTCACTTCGCTGAGCATGGGAACATCCTTTTCTGGCCTCCTGCCCTGTGCTCTGGGCATGTGGACAGCAGTGCAGCTCGAACTGAGCACGCCTCCCAGATAAGCATCGGGCAACCTGCTCAAAAGGCCCATCTGTGAGCAGAGCTTTTGCTTTCCTGCACATAACCCAGAGGTTCTGGCATCAAGAGGCTGCCCTGCAAGTGCCTCAGGGCCTCCAGCTCTCGGCATCACTGCCTTCTGCTGTGCACAGTGCCACTAGAGTCTGCCAGGACACAGAAGCACATGGCTTCAAGCCCGTCTTACGCACCCATCCCTACCGACACGTACCTGAGAAGGTGCTGGGTCACCAGTTGAGGCAGTGATCAAAGGGTAGAGTGGATACCTTCTCCTGTTTCTGTACACACATGCCACGCCACTACACACCATGTGACTGCCTTGGTTATGCCACCAAGGGGGCAGAACTGGTTAGTGAGGTGTGGGGTGGCTGTTTTGAAGGACACACGCTGCCCGCATCCCTGAGAGTTATCACTGGGGTACCTGAAGGGAAGTTATAACAGGAGACTGAGTTAAATGGTTTTCATGAAGCCCTCAGTGACTCTTACTTCCCACACATGAGGGCAGAGATTTTTTTCTGACCATTTCTCCGAGTTCTCTCTGCCACCACAGAGAAGCTCCTTGTCCCACACACGTACAGAGCCAAGTTGTGTTTGCCACGAGACGAGCTCATGGGCACTTTTGAGAGTACTTTCCAGATTTGCACCCAGAGCGTTGCATCTGCAGACGCACACGTGCAGACCCATCTAGCTGCTCCAGTTTCAACGCACAAAAAATCACTTATGCTTTTTTTTCCGTCCACCCCTTTGAAATCAAGGATGCAAATTGAGAAGGAGGCTCTGAATATTTGGAGAAGATGGTCCTACCCATCACCCACCAATACGACTGGCTACAGAGAAGGGCCTGATTGTCCCCAGTGCTGGCTGCCAGCGAGGGCTGCAGACTTCAAGCAGCTGGGGAGGGCGCAGAGCACTTCTGAAAACTGCTGACGCTTTCTTCTTTCTTTTACAAGGTCAGATTTTTTTGGGGTGATGGTCATGGTCAGTGACACTGGCAAAAAGTCAATTTTAGGAACCCATTTAAGGACACAGGGACTGTTTCTGGGCAACATCTGGCAGGAAATCCTGCCTGCATCCATAGTATTGCATAGAACTACATGCCACATAGTTTTTAATGATTTTTGATGGATGATTTCCTCTAGGACTCACCAAAACTGGGCAAACTAGCTTCAAGCTCCAGACTATTTGTAGGAGAAAGTGGTGCAAGTATCACCATGATGAGATGAAGTTTTGGGCTTTCTTTATTATTCTGCTCCTCTACATTAAGCTAACCAGTAGAAAGGAGACATAAACCAATTCATTAACTCATCATCTAATTACTATTTTATCAACTGATTTAAAAATATATATCTAACACAGTAATTTAAACTGGAAAAAAAATGTGATGATGCTTGGTTTCAGACTACAATAAAGTTGTAAGGCACAGTCACTGGGATCAGCATCTCACAGTCTGCAGTCACTGAAACTAATGTTTTGAATCTCAACCGAATATAAAGCAAATGCCCTATTGAAAAAGCAAGAGATTGCTCCGTTACTTCCCTGCCTTGTCTTTGCTGCAGCATTACTTAAAATCATTCAGTCATATTAAATTGGAAAGTCTATTTGATCTTTAAAAAGTAGAGGTGGGATGCCTGACTCTAAAGGCACAAGCAGGGGATGCTCTGATACCTGCTTACAGCAGTCAGCTCTGCTAATGAAGTTCCGGTATGCAATGTCTATCCATAGGAAGCGAGCGAAATCCTTCCAGGTAGTTATGGAGCAAACAAACATGTTAATACTGGGATGAGCCACTTGGTCAGTATTTGCTCCCACAGCGATGCAGGCAACAAGAACCTCAGATACCTGTGACCGGGGTGGGCTCCAGTGGGGACAAAAGCTCTGAAATGACCCAGCCTTCCTGGGCTCTTCCTTGAGCCATGCACCACTCCCTTACAACCCGCTCCAGCCAACGCTTCTTCTCAAGCCCTTGGCTTTGTCCCTTGCAAGTTAAACGTCCAGGACTGCAAAAGATAAATTGCGGGGCTGCTGCTAGGCCAGGCGGCTGAGCGTGAGAGGGAGTGCCCCGTGTCCCTCACCTCCTCCAGCTCCACAACCTGCAGGCTCCACGCTCTGCTTGGTTCAGTGTCACTGCCTGACTCACAGAGCAGGGCATGGTGCGGATGAGATGAAACACATTAGGACTTTTCCTGTTTTAGTGCACGAAGGCTGCAAAAATAACCACGTTTTTCTGTAATAAGAGATTGATTAGCTCTTCTCTTGATCAGCGGGTGCTCTTTAAAGAAAGCATTTCTGGACCAGCTGTAGCCTTAATTGAGGCAAATCATGTCATTTGTTTAAACTGCTCTACTTGCACAGCTCTGCGTTCAGCCTGCAGAAGAAGCTGAAAGATAGCATCGATCCTTCAAGACTGTGCTGTGTACATGGCTCCAACACACGCTGCCACCTGGGTATCTTCTAGGACCAGGGACTTTTGTTCTGAGATGTTGAGGCAGTGGGTCTGTCTGGCAATGACCACAGCATGGCCCTTGCGGTCAGGGGCCAAGAGGTGTTCATCAGCCCAAACCTCTCCGAGGCTTTTGTGGATGAGCAGACAGCTGGCTGGCAGTGGTTGATCCCTCCAGGAGGGCTCTCATCCATGATGGACCTGAAGAAAGGAGAGAAACACTGCAGTGAAATTACACTCTGGGTCTGGATATCTGCATTTTCTCCACCACCTCTGATGTCTCCTGCTCTGAAAACTGAACTGAAAGCTGCCAGACCTGGAAGCAGCACAAGGAATCCCAGCTTCCCACACAAGGCATGCACTCTGCCTATACTACTCTATAATGACCACGTTAACTTCAAAATCAAGGTGTCGTGTCACAACTCCTCAGCTTTATTTCTTCAAAGAAACAACACAGTGCTAATCTTACAATAAGCAGTTTCAGAAATAACCATGTTTTGCTGCATGTGACACTTCTCTGATACCTACTTTATTTTCCAAAGCTGTTTCTAACGTGAATTAATGTAAGTTTCAAGGGAAAAAACTTAAGTGAGTTGTCAGGACCTTGTTCTGGGGTTTACTGGAGGAGAGTCCTGAACAAACACCACTACAAGAGTTCTGCAACACGGGCATCAGCCCTGCATGGGGAACATGGGAATGAAGCAGTAAGAACAGGGGAAAATTCTGGGCTATTATTCAAGAAACTACAAAATTTCCAAGACTCACGCTATAAGGAATATGAGAAAATGTTTCATTTAGCAGACAGACAAAGGTAAATGTCAGCACAAATAAAAGGAGTTGTTTTCACAGAACAGGCAGGAGACTGCAGAGTCTGCTCGGACATGCAGGTCTACATGTTCCTGCCGTGAAGACCCTTCTGTTTTCCCCAGCCACGCTGCAAGCCGTGCTGCTGGCCCGACGCATACCTGATGCTTGTTGATCCAACAGCTGCTTGTCCTGAAATAGAGCTTTGCTGGCCGGTGCTCCCAGCAGGCTGGCGCTGCCCTTGGGATCTGGAGGCAGCTGGCACGCTGCGCTGTCTCAGGAGAGCAAGTTCCTTGCCCAGAAGCTGTGCTGAAATTTCTTGATGATCCCTTGACTGGCATTGCTGTGTCCACTGCCTGTCCTCCTCTTGGCTGGGTATTTTTAGGCATCTTACCCTGTGGTTCCTCTTTTGCCAGGGTCTTGCTGCAACACCCATTACAGATGCAGGTGAAGGACTTTTTGGAGGGGATGGAATTACACAGTGGTTCGCACTGGAGAATACTGTGCCTTCCTGAGCCTGTGACGAACCTGAAACAGGAAGGGAAGTGCAGTGATTTAGCAGTTTGTCTTACTCCTAAATGACCAGTGAGCAAAAAATTTTGGAGAAGGCTATGCAGGATCACACCTGCATCACTCCTGGCCAGAGTTTACACCAACTTGCTTTAAATGCCCGAGGACCCCATCCAGCAATCTGAAATTCAAGACACAGGAATAATCACAAATCAGTGGATCTACTTTTTTCTAATCACAGGCAGAGGTGTAAAGATAAAATCTTGAGATTAGCCTTAAAATTATGGAAAGTACCTGGCTGCTAGAGAAAATACTGCACTACATGCAGGGCTGCTGTCTGGCTGGTCATATTTAGGCCATGTAATCCTCTGGTGCAGCATACAGAGAAGAAAAATCTTGTTGCTGGTTTATGAATATAATGTGCATGCATATATGCTCAAAGCCATTCTATAAATAGCAGGGATCCGATTGCTCTTGTCTATTAAAAGATCCAACTGTACCTAAGTGACTCATGTGCAGGATCCAGGGCAGGAATACAGTCTAAAGAATGTGCCACCAAAACCCAGGCCCAGAAAGTTCAGCTTTATAGCTCCTAATTGATGGGGATGCAATTTACCGCTGAGGTAACCACATAAAGCTAATATAAAATTTCACCTGAACAGATTTCATCATACTATATGCTTTAAGAATGCCTAAATTTCATAGGGGTTTTTTATTTGTTTTTAAGTAAAGACACTCTGAAAGACTGGTATGCCTGACTCAAGGGCCCAAAATATCACTCAATGACTTCCAAAGAGTGGAGATTATATGGATCTGATGCTGCAAACACTTTTATGTAAGAGCAGTTTTGCTCAGATCCTTGTACTTTCCTGGTCAGAGGGATTGTTTACAGCAACAAGATCTTTTGTGAGAAAATCACATTGGGTAGGACACACTTCTGAAGTTAAGTGTTGAGGCATTTAAACACCTCTCCAAATCTTGACACAGTCTCAAGTCACAGAGGTCAAGTGTATTTTTAACTGCGTTGATGAATAAAGTCTATCGGTTGCTAAAGTTTTGTCAGATATTTGCTTTGCAAAACATATATGTCTATTAGTGACAGAGGGCAAACGCTACTGTGTTTGTGATCGTTTGAATCTTGGTTATTATGGCCAGCTGACTTGAGATCTGGGTCTTCCTCCCGTGTCCCTGTCCCCTCACCTTAGGTAATACTAGATTTCAAACTACTCCATCAATCTTGTAACCAAATCCTAGCAGATTTGGTTACAAGATGAGTAGATCTATGCTCAACCATTCACTTTCATAGTCCTATAGGGCATGACACTGGTACCCTTTGAGATGTTTGGGGCATTGTCTACTCAATCTACAACAATGACAAAATCATAATAAATCATACTCAATCTAAAGAAATCATATTAAATCTATAAAATCAGATTAAATCTAATGAGACCATGAGATCATAATCTAAGAGTTCTGTGGTCACTACACAACAGTCCATTCCTTGAGATTTTTCCAAATAGCTTCTGTTCTTGTTAAGAAGATATTATTTATATTACTGTTAATACACAAAGGCTTTGAATAGTTTAATGATACTGCTGTTTTACCCAAAATATATATTTTTCCAAATTTTAATAGATCCATTTTTGCCCTTGAAGGAAATGTAAACCAAAACCTCACATGCTAATATTTATTGAGGCAAAAAAGGCGATTATTAACAATAGAAATAGATTAAAGTTGTACTTGATCCTCTACTTGATATGTATTTGGAATAACCATTATTAATGTTTTTAATATTCTTATATATGATATTCAACAAGTAGCGAAGAGCAGGAATTCTGCTTTCATTCGTGTAAATGCAATTCTAGAGAGGCCTTTGGCTTTGTTCCTGAGTAGAAGAGCATGTTTCATTTTTCAGTTCTCTACTGAATGTATCCCTTTGGTTTCATACCTTTCCAGAATTCCCAGTTTCCCAGTTAAACCTTAATCATTAGCTCAGCCATTATTTCCACCAGTGCCAACTGGGGTAAAACATAGCTCAGTTGGAATGACAGTATTTTAGACTCACCTGGCACTGCCACAAACTAGTTACACAAGGTAAAAGACAGTGGCACGTCCTTCCTCTAGATTTGATGCTAAACTGGTGTAATATCAGCTTTGTTCCTCTTAATTCTACAGATCCATGCTGAAATACATCAACTGATGGTCAACACAGCTGGCCACCATGTCCTGCCTGGCCGGCTCTGCAATGATATTTCCAAATTGGTGCTCCAGAGCACAGAAGACAGATGTCATAATACACCTATCTACAAAGTTTAGTAGCATGTGTCACTACCCAATCTTAACCCTTCCCCAGAGGTTTAGGTCTAGTACCTGAAGAAGACTGGGAGGGACACGAGTGGCAAGAAGAATCAAGTGAAATCCTTTCAATGAGGTCCTCATGACAGGTCTCCCTCAACTCATCTTCACAGCTGTCAGTCAGGCTGCAGTCTTCACCCTCTTCCTCATCACTAAGAGGTACCTTCAGTGCTTGGGCTGCTTTTTCTTGCTGAGCTGTTTGCAGGCACCTGGACAACATCGAGTATCGCACCTTTATCTAGCCTTTGACTTGTGAATATGTAGCCAGCCAAGTGCAGCTTGGCATGGCCACACAGGCAAACAGCCAGGCAGAACACACTCAGGCAGTGGATTGACTCACACACTGTGATTTCTCACTTCCTTGTAGATACAGAAAGTCATTCTAAATGGATCAGACACCTAAGCTGCCTGTGCCTGATTGTATGAAAGTGCCCTAAAGTCAATCAAGGGAAACAGGGCAGATTTAAAATACTACACAGTGAAGTAGGCTCAGAGAAATAAAGCCATTTTTACTTCCAAAGCCACCGTTATCTGTGGGGGAATCTCAGCATGGTGTCATTTTGCTTTCAGCCTTGCATTTGTTTAGGCCAATGTAATGGTTGCAGAAAACCTCATCCACTTCCACTTCTCTTACTGCCTGAAGGCAGACACTGTCAGGGCCAGGAATGTCTTACCAGTTACGAAAAGTCATTTCCTCGCTCTTGCTAAGGGAGCGAGCCCTGTGCTGGCCTTCAGCCTGCTCTGGAGAGAGCTCAGAGCTTCCTCCAGCTTTCTTCTCCCCTGCCCCCCCGCAGACGCTCCAGCAGGGAGGGCTGGTTGCCACTGCAGGGACAGGAATGCAGGAGGCCAAGACTATTCCCAAAACCTGCCACCAGGTGGCCAAAGAGTTTATTTTACTATTGCAGCAGAAAATTAATGCCCGTTTTATTGCAGGACAAGATTTCTCCCGCGGCCTCACCTCTTGTGCTGCTGTCTCCCTGCTCTCAGTTCAGAGGACACATCTTCCTGGCAGAGAGCTCCTCCTCCTCCAGACCCGTAAGTGCTTTCCATCCTCGGACTGCACAGTTTCAAAGGGCTCGCTAAAGGTGGCTGCAAAATGACAGAAGTTACCTCCATAATCTCAGGAGCTCTCCCCAGCTCAGTTTCTAGATTGTGGATTTTAGAAGGCATCAAAGTCCACTATTACTCCTGAGTTTTGAGATCACCCCTCACCATTTTCTTGCTCTTCAGTTTTAAGAAGCCCCACGCCCCAGTTGCATGCATTGTTACAGCTTGAGGAACCCGGACAGCCAGTAACAAAAATGTTGATTTATCTGTCACTGGCATATAAGCCTGTAGCACCTATACCAATAAGCATATTAAGACCCATACCACAGAAGCTGCATCATTCCACATATGACCACAGTCCCCTTCCACATCCTAGTTTATAACACACGGTAATTCTCTCAAATGTTCAAATTTGTTTCAGAAAAGCTTCCAGTGCTCAGGCAGGGGCAGCAGAGAGACAAGGGAGGGATATGTTTTTTCCAGCGGTTCTTTAACATCTGTTGCCAGCATTAATTGAGGCTGCCGACAGCACAGTGATGCAGGTGTCCTATGCATGCCGTTTCCCTGATTTAGCATAGCCTGTTTAAACATACGCACATGTATCCGTGCCGTGTTGAACCTCAGAGTCCACAAAAGCTAACCATGATGAGCCAAACTGCACCCCGTTACAGACACAGGTATCCCCTCACTAAGTTACTGCTGAAATGAGCACGCTGGTCCACAGGGCTGGGGTACCACCCCACT
Source organism: Rhinoptilus africanus (assembly GCA_013400135.1). Lineage (NCBI taxonomy): Eukaryota > Metazoa > Chordata > Aves > Charadriiformes > Glareolidae > Rhinoptilus > Rhinoptilus africanus. The sequence goes on from VXBO01015148.1 coordinate 167,367, forward strand.
GCCAAGAGGAACAAACGCTGGCTTTCTGTTTGTTCCGTCAATAGGAACAATCTCGCAGCATTAGTGATCTGACTATTTATGCTAACATCAAAGAAAAACTGCTGAAAAAAATCTTTAGCTTCATAGCTGTTGTAGAAACGCTGACAAATTTTGCAATCCTGCCTTACACTTTGCTCAGCCAAGATGATAGGAAATGTACCACCAGCAGCCGATACATGATTTTTCACGTGTTCCTTTAAACTGATGGCTAATTGCTGCTAGCACATGGGCATCTTTGTGACATCAGGGCAACAGACTCTTCGTCCTCCTCAAGACCAATTGCATGTTGGGGGGCTTTTGGGCTACAGAAGAGAGTGAACCGCCACACATAAGCTACACTGGGAGTCCAGTTTATCCCAGGATTTCTGGGGGTCACCAGGCAGGAATATGAAATAGAAGAAGAACATACACCTAGCTTTTGCCTCCTTGCACGCAGGGCCTTGGTGGGGTTCCCACATATAACTTGACCAAATCCTAAGAAAAAAAGGGAAAAAAAAGGAAAATATTTTACTCCAGCTTTTAACAAATGGTGCTGTCAACATGTCAACATCATTTCCCATAGACAGGAAGACGTAATACTTCATGGCGTAGGTTCACAGTGTCAGCTGGCATGGCCTGACACTGCTGCTTAGAGGCAGTTCATCTGTTTCTACCAGAATCTTTCTCCTTCTGCTCCTGCCCTGCCTCCTCCACTGTGCTGGTGCAAACATTTCTGTGGCGACATGGTGAGTCAGATCAGGGAACAGATCCAGATTAAAACTAAATATTTTTTTAGGGTTTGTTTGTTTGTTTGTTTGTTTTGCTGGGTTATTTTTCAGATGGATCTTGATCAGAATCAGGTTCCCCACGTGGCTACACAGATGCACTTGCCAAAACAAGGGCCAAGGCAGCAAAGGGGCAGGAAGAAGCAGTGAACATTGGGTGAAACTGTCTCTATCAGTACTGATAGCTACCTAAAAGTGCACGCGAGATTATGAGACCATAATTGTACTCACTTTCCACGTACTTTTCCAAATGTGCATTTAGCTGTTCACACTGCATCTAGTTCAGCATCCTGAGTGCTACCTACAGCAAGGAACTGAAGTGGGACTGGCATCTAAGAGAAGCATCTCACAATGCTGCGAAAACAAACACCATCTTCCTATCTAACCTGTACTCTACAGGCTGATGGAGTTGTACCATCAAGGTTTTTCCAGGATCCAGGGAAGGATGTCTTAGGAAGTGCCAAATATTGTACGAGAAGTGAACTCCCTGTCCATCTAGCTGTCCTCAGGAGCTGCTAACTTGGCAGCCCTTCTGGGTGGCCAGGACATGAAGGTCAGTGGTGCACGTGTGCTTCGGGTTAGCCTGTAGATCAGGTACGTGGAGCCAAGGAACTGACTCCTCTTGCAGAGGGACCCATCCCTGGGAACCCAAAGAAAGTGCTCATTGAGAGCAGCGGTGCTGCTGCAGGGTGAGACTGCAGTACACATGGTTTGAGCGCATGATCCAACGGGGAGTGAATGTGCATCACCACACCTTTCTGTGGGACTACCTTGGACCACATTCCTATGACTACACAAGATGTGTCCAGATGTGACTTAAGTGAGCCCCAGCTAGGCTGACATCTAATCTAAAGGACTGAGCAGGACAGCTTTTGATGAGGGATGAAAGGCAACTTCAGCAAGGGAGCACCATTGGAGTAGGGGCTGTGAAGAGGGACAGCAGCACATAATGAACGGGGGTGAGGGGCTGAGGAAAGGGAAGCCCAGATGACTTCCACTTTCTGCTGCAGGGGGAAATAAAGGAAAGCCCACGCTAGAGCACGAGTCCCATGGAAGAAAACACATGCTGAACCTGATCTAGCAGTGGGATGGGTGGGTGGCATTCAAAGCACCCAGGCTTTCATCAGCAATAGTAACATTCAGAAGGAGGTGGATGTGTGGGAAAGAACGGGATTAAAAAACATGCATTACCATGTGTCAAATCACTGGAGTCATCTTCTGTGAACAGCTCTTTAGAAACCGTGGGATCTGGAAGAGGACAGCCACCGTACAAAAGGCGGGCACTGCTAGATCTCCCTGCATTAGCAGACCACTGCGCACTTCTAGGTCTGGAAGTTGTCGGCGGTCTTGGGCTGCATCCAGTCTGCCTTGCTACTGCCTCAAGATACGGATCTAAGAGAGAGGTTTCGCCAGTGTAAGCATAGTCATGTAAGGTTTCAAACCACACCATCACCGTACACTGTCAACACGGTGACTGCTGCTGCACACCTGGAGCTGTAGGGGACAGAAAAATATGTCATTCCAGCTACAAGAAACATGCTGGAATGAGTCAAGCCCAGAGACAGAGGGCTTCCTGGTGCTGCATGCAGTCCCCTGTAGCTGCCCTCTGCAGACAGCAGAACCTGGGGACCCCCAACTAAACCAAAGTCCCTTTCCACCCTCCTCCTGCCCCTGGACACCAGAGACTGGCTACTGGCTGAATATGGGGTTAGAAACCACTCTGTGCTTGCCACCCGGCTCCAGCTGCCCCACAGGTGAGACTGGATGTGTCCAGGGCTCTGCTCCTTCCCTGCCTGCATGCCTAGGGTAAGAGTAAGCTGCCTCTCGTTTGCTGCCCACCTGCTTGTGGGGGAACCACTGCAGGCTTGCCACAGGCACAGTCCAAGCCCCTAGTCGTAAAATATACTGCTTAAATGCCCAGGCACAACGCAGATGGTGACGGCCACCTCACCAGAGCTATTAGTCAACCTAATGCAAATCACGTACCAGGGGTCATGGAAATCTGGGAACGGCAGTAACAGATTTTTCCAGTACTGCCTCAGAGACAGATACTTCTCCACCACAGAAAGTGAAAACTTGAGTTTTTGTAATGCTACAGGGCAGGATGGATTATAAAAAGCTAGCGAAGGCAGACAGAGCCTTGTCCTCATACCTGCCCAACCGCTGACTGTCCTGGGAGCACAGCACAGCTGTAAGAGCAGCATGTGCAGCCAACAACCCATAGGAGAGAGGATTTAATTTCAGTGCCTAGATGAATAGCGTGCTTTGTAAAGTGTTGAGCATCTACCAGCTCCACAGTGGAGCCATCAGCTCTGTAATAACATGGCCATTTCCTTAAGAGCAGAGTGTTAGGGACCTTTAAAATATCTTGGCCATAATTGCTAATAGAAACCCAGGAAATACACAGTGTGTGAAAAGTACCTGAGTCAACACTGCTACAGGAAAGAAAAAAATATGCAGGTGTCTGAACCCGACCATATGAACTCGTCAGTTTAGAACAAGAATGTAAGTCTGCTTACACTAGGAAACAATACAAATTCACAATTTTGTGCTCCGTCCCTGCTGTTTCTGTCACTGTGTTAACTAGTTTTCTGAACCATAGCTAATGTTGCCAAAGCAGGATCACTGAGGGATCAGATTTTAATGGATTTTTTCCCTACCATAACTACTATTACAACTAATGATTTGGACCCACAGGGATTAAACAAATGACAAATGTATGTAGTTATTCCGAAACAAACTAAATTTTTAATGGAGTACAGTTGGCAGGCGAACCACAACTTGGGGGGCTGGGCAGCCAACTGCATTGCCCACACTAATGGGAAGGAACAGGAGCAGTTATAGGAAATACTTTGTAATATTTAATGGTAAGTGGTAAAGTGCGTGTAGCATGATACATAAAAGCATGGACATTTGAACTATAACCAAGGCCATGGGCAAGGGGACAAGAGATTTATTTTCAAACCATTTACTCTCTACTAATGAATGTAAGGGACTCAATCACAGAGGCAAAGAAAATGGAACAGATCTCTTACAAGACCATACAATTTCAGTTGTCAGGATGATGCTACCATTGAAAGGTGGTGACCAAATTGCCTTTTCAGTTATTAAACTGGAGTAGGAACTCCTGCTACATCCATGCTACATGGGATTGACTGCTACTATGGAAAGGGCTGTGACCAGTTGTTATTGAAACATTCCTTTCCAGGCTTTGCTTCTTCCCATTATGCAGAATGAATGCTAAATACAGACTCCCAGCTACTGCTGGATTTGCTTGATGGTCTAGAAATCATCTGCATTTTTCTGATTTTGATGCCTAGTTTAGGAAAGCTTTCATTTAAACCTGCACTGTGCTCAATTCCAGCTTCCGCACTTCCCAAATAAGAAGACAACATTGTTCATCCCTTTGCTATAATTAAACATTGGCTTTGAAGAGGCCAGCTTGCTCTTCATCTCTTTTTTTCCACATCATAACCTGAAAAATGAACCCTGATAGGAAAACTGACATACCTAGCCATGAAATATCTCCAGCTAAACCACCTTTCTTGATGGATTCCTTGATGATTAGCCAATCCTCATCCATCTTCTTGGAAGGAAGAAGAGCAGTCTGGCTTGCTGGTATTTCGTCCAGATACTCCAAGTGGGGAATGAGTTTTTTTACTTCAGCTCTGTAATTATAATCTGGTTCCTGGAAAAATTGAGAAAGTGGTTTATTTAACAAACTGTGGATTTCCACCAGCAGCAGAGCAGTGTTCAATTTGTATGACTGACATATAACTTGAAATGCCTTCTATGAGGCAAACTTATTCACCTCATTCAATGGAAACAAATACAGTCAGGAGTTTCATTTCACTCTGCTTTCTCCTCACATTATTTCTACTCGAACTGATCGTGAACATGTCCTGAGCAGTGCAAACACGTGCTCCCCCCTCCCCCCAAAAAAGTCTGCTTTGCTGTTTACCCACTGATGACTTTGGCACTTGTCTTTGTTATATTATATATAATGTACAAAAGCCTAGAGGCAACTGATGCCCAAGGACGGACAGCCTGGGCACCCTCAGCATTCAGCCAGCCTCTCTCCCTGCTTTTGCGGTTGTGTGGTTGCTGCATCAATACTCAGATGACAGGAAGACTTGAAAACATGCTACAAGTGTCGCTATACCAGCTGGTGGAGAAAGAAAAAGCATTTCCATAGATCATGTTTTTAGGCACACCCATAAAGCAGCTACAGCGAATGACCTGGGGTAGTCTTCAGGATTTTGGTGTGTGATATTATACACTGTTAGAAGCGATGGCTTACTTCAAACTACATTTTCTTCTGCAAGAGGTCGCACGCCAACAGCAGGTGCACAGAAGGCTAAAGCGCACTGCACTTGGGTTTCTTTTCGGTGTGCTGGAAAAACAAGGCGATGGCTCCCAATGAACTTGAACTCAGCGTGACAGCCATGGGGGAAAGCACGGGTGCAGCACCCTTCTGCATGCATGGGTGGAGCTGACATGTTATAAAATGATTCACAAGCACTAGCCAATGCCTGGGGACCTTTGAGCAGAAAGGCCAATCCTGAATAGAACTGTGCTCAGAGTACACTGCAAATTGGGCTGTTTTGGTGGATTCCAGCTCCTTCACATGGCACCTTTGTCTTTGGGAAAACTTATCAATACGTCAGGGCTGACTGGGTCATGCTGCTTTGCAATGGGAATATTTCTGGTTAAAATAGTGTCCGATTACAAAAAGCAGCAAATGGTGATGTATAGTGCAAGAGTGCACTGCTAGTGGCAGGGTATGAATGGACAGCGACCTACAAACTGATTACTTCATCCAGATAATTGTTATGCTTTTCCAGACATTGCATGCCATATTAGAAAACCGCACAAAGCCAAGTCCTCATTCAACACGGAGTTGTCACAAGCAGAAATCTTTTTGTGGGCCCTGGCTGGCTGTATGCTCCCTCCCCCTGCACCATGCAGCACCGAGGCTGGCAGAGGGAACTCACCAAATCAAGCTTGTATTTTTTGTTGTCAAGAGGCAGACACTACATTTCTCGAACTAAGCCTTTAATCTTAATTTAGAAAATGAGTCAACCCATCGCCATGCTACCCCGTACTACATGTACTGTGAACACCGCCTGGGCTACAGCCAATTTCCAGCCTTGTCCTGCTGGAGGGAAGCATCATGTTACGCTCATGTTACATTACTGCAACAGAGGCTGCAGAATTTATCATCAGGTTCTTGCTCTTGGTTTAGATAACAGGGGAAGATGAGCTCATCTGAAAATCGAATTACAGAGAGCAAACAGGCCATTTGAAGAAAGAGCAGACCATTCTGTAGATTAAAAGTAAATAAATAGGAGAGCTTTTACAGAGCTGCAGCAAAAAACTACAAGAAGGAGCTTGAGGAATTAGAGCTGGCCATCTAGGGCACATCAAAATAAACCCACATCTACTCTTTTCTATATTTAAGGTGTCTTTTCAATACCCTGAAGAAATGCAAACAACATCAGTTGAAACCAAGAAAGCGACAAAGCCCATGAAGAAACTCTCGTCAGCTGAGGGCAGGGCCAGCTTTGTCACCACCCCAGAGCTGAGCAGTTTACCAACATGGAGACTGGGTGCGAGACTACAGTGAATTTGCAGCCTGCCTCTGCTACAGCTGACAGTAAAACATACCATCGTGTGCACTCCCTCAACAAATTCAGGCTGGCACAGGAGTAGAGGCGGCCATTCAGCCTGGAGAAGAGCAGTAGGGCACACCACCACATACCACCCCTCTTTGAACTCCCGTTATGTGACAACACGCAGCAGCATCCCAAGGACTGACATCCTCAGCCAAACAAACCAAGGACAATCTGACATTTCTCCATTACAAGTACATTTAAGGACTGACGACGCCAAGGTAAAACTACATCCTCCACAAATACCACTTTTGTTGGGCTGGAATGACAAGGTAGCAGAAACAGACTTTCTATGCTGTTAGGACATACTACACCACTTTCATGGTAGGAAGCTACGATAAGGAAGTGTCAGAAGTTGTATGTGTCTCCATGGGAGTAAAAAGAGTAAGTAGGCATGCTTTGTCTGTCAGAAGCAGGCAGAGCTTCCTTACTGTAGGAATATGTTTCTTCCTCTCATGATTGCGTCTTCCGTAAGGGAGAAATGTGGATGGAAAAATCATTTTGGCTACAAATAGTTACAAGCGTGGTCTCTGAAGTACACTTGTACCAGTTCAAAACAGAAAGGCAAGTGTATAATATTTTCTTTTGGATTCCAGAGTGGAAAATTATGATAGCTAAAGCACTACCTTCTACTGAGAGATATGATCGAGCCAACAATTACATCTGAAAAATACTAATAACTCATGTATCTAAAAAGCGCAAAGATTTTAAAAATGTGCATTTTTACTACATGATTGAGTTTTAGTGATAGCACCTCAGTTTTCAAATCTAAATCCAGGACCAATATCAAACCCAGCCTTTTATGCAAATTAATGGCATGGGCATGATCACTTTGAAATGCACAGCGAAGCTATGGAACATGGCACAGTGGAGTCACAGCACCAATTCCTGCTCTGCTTTATCAGCTCTTTATGGTGCCATTGGGGATTGCGCCATCCTTAGTCAGTGCTGAGTGCATGTGCAGAGGCTGGGGACCTTCCAAAAGACCTGGATGACAATATATCGTGCGTTGGCCATAGACTGTCATTTGATGATATGTATTAGATATTACATGAAGGAAATGAGAAACAGTCTTATTTGACCAAGTTTTTAAAACTCTGATTTTCCTGCAGTTACCTTTTCAGTACATGCAAAGATGCTTGTTTCTATAGCCCAACAATGCCTTTTTTTTTGAAGCAGGGAAGAGTGAAAGAGAGCAATACAGCTCTGAGACCATTCATGTGGGATTAGGCCTCCCTTACCTATCTTATTGAGTGCCCTGAAACCCAAAGCAGATCACGTATTTTTATGTTTTCATCTCTGAGACACAGATATCTCATGCCCTCAACAGAATACCTCCACAGAAATTATTTTACCACTTCAGTACATAAGAGGTGAACCACTGTATTTTGTGTCTTCAGGTTTTGATGAAGGTCTTTTTGGTCATTTGATTTTAACCTTTCAGAGGAAAGGACAACAAACAGTTCCTACAATACAGCTTTTCCTAGTTATCTCAAGCATCATTTTTCTGAGGGTTCAACTTTTGCGCATGGTGGTCCTGGAGCACTTGCTGTTGGACCAGAGAGCCTCCAAAGAAAATGCAAAAGCCCAACGACAAATATCTAATGGAGACACTGCAATTGGCATATCTTGTAAGAAAAATATTGGCTACTTTCTAACCCACTGCAAGATCTCTACAGGGAGGGGGATCCATACAACTGGGGTCTATGCTTTCCTTGGTCTGCCTTTAAGATGCCTGTTTGCGCTGCGAGCAGAGAGAAGACAGAACAGCTGCATGGATCAGAAGAGCTGATTTCTAGTGTAATCCCATTCTCACAGGTAAGAAGGAACACATTGCTAGGAAACAGGCCTGAGTCTTTACTAGCACTCCTTGTATTCCATTTCTGCTCATCTTGGAGACAATACCCACAAGAGGACAAAATAAACAGAAATGAAAGATGGGAAATACATCCCATGTAATCCCTCAGAATGATACGATAGGAAGATGCAGAAATGTTTCTCATTTCCAACTCAAGCTAAAAACACACTGCCCAAAATTAATACAATACATGTAAACCGAATTGTCACCTCTGCAGATTCTGCATTTGGCTTCAGACAAATAAGGTTGCCCTCCACTGTCAGGCGGCTCAGCTTGCAACAAAGTCCCAGGTACTGCATCTGGCTGATGTCCTCAATGTTGTTCCCTTCCAGGTCCAAAACCTCAAGATGCTCCAACCAGGTCAGCTGGCTCAGGTCAGAGATATTGTTATAGGCTATGTAGAGTTCCTCAGCAGAAGTAAACAGAATAAATATGTAAACCACAGGCTTGCACAAGTAACACTCAGGCTTTGCAAAATCTTTTCTCATATGTGAAATATTACATGGCACAATGGGAAATTAGCATGAAAGTGAACATTTCCCAAGTGTGGCTGTTGCCGCCTTAAATAACTAGAGCTAATATGGCAACGAATGCTATGCTGCATTGGCATCTTCAGGATCAGACCTGAATGTTAAACCTCATTAAAAAAACCCACAACTGTAGCATCTTCTAAGCTAACATATGCAATTCAAGGCATCCAACCAAAGTCCTTTAGAAAAACAAAAGGTGAGAACAAAGACTACAAGTAAAGAGTATCAATTGAAGACAGTTTGTAGATAGTCATTTGGCAGAACACACCTATACTTACTTTTAGAGAGCCGCAGGAAGAGATCCCATCTAAATCTGAGAGCCCACAGTGAGCCATCCACAGGACATGGAGATGGGACAACGTGGTTCCAAGATCCCTTATAAAAGAAACAATTCAAGCTCCATTTGAATGGATGAAAGAACTCACAACTTGATATTTTTTTTTTCAGAAGACTAGGTCAGTGCTACTTCCTTGCCAGTTGCCCAGGACCACATCCAACAGTGAAAATAGTTCTTAAATAGAGATTCTTGGACTTCAAAATTGAGGATTAGCTATATTTTATAATATCCATTTTTATAATATACATTATAATGAATAATATATACTTTAATGCACTGTCTAGGGAAAATTGCAGAAGATAAAAGAATATGGTCATGAGGTCCCTTCTGATCTTGGAATAAAGGTAAAAGTTTCCTTACTCATGCCTTCTCTTTATGGACCATGGGGAAAAAGAGCAGCTTCACACTGCCCTCTGAGAACCTCTTGTGGCTTTGATACAGCTTTGCAGCAAAACCCCCCGCAGTCAAATTGCCTGATTTGGGGATACTGCACAGCCAGCCAGTCCAAGAGGTCAGGAAGGAGTGCTTTTACAAGTGGGGACAGACGTATTCTTGTCTGTGTTTTCTTGTTGTTTTTCCACCATCTGGAGATGGGAAGGGCCATGTCAGGAGAAAGGAGACTGCACAACGCTGAATAAAGGATGAATACATGGAAAAATATCCCCAGGTGCCTCTCTCCTGTGATTTGTCAAATACAGGGTTGAACAGGAGATTCTAGGGTGAAATGCAGAATTTTCACCCTTCTGCTTTCAGGGGAATGGTTTGTCCATGAGTGTCATTCAGACCTCTCTCACTTCATCCATCCTCCACCACTGCAGGGGTCCCAGGCATTGGGTGCCTCTGATCATCTCTTCCCTGGATGCTGCAGATCTAAGTAAGCTCACGATGGATACACCATACAATGCGTTTAAGTAACGGTTTATAGCCTTTGAAGTACAAACAGTGCAGCTGATCTAGTGGCCAGAACAAAGCAAATAGGAAAAATCTCAGTCGCATAACACATCTCTTGCCATCTAAGGCTATTCCTCCTTACAGGAGAAAACCCTTAACTCACATAAATCACAACTCCACTGAATTCTGTGCATCTAGGCAGCTTGCCTGTACTGACACAGGACATCGCTGTCTAGTACAGAGACACAAGGATAAAGAAAGCCACACACAGAGAGAAACTCCATTTATAAACAATACAGTTCCTTCTGCGAACTTGCTGCAGATCTTTACCTCGTCCCTTAGCTATCAGGGCAACGGGGAACACTTGCCATTGTGTCACTGTACCTGTGGCCAGACAAGCCCCTAAAAAGCTGGAAGTTTGTCACATTTCTTTCCAATTACTTATTCAGATTTGCCTGACTTGAAGGATCGTAATGTCCCTGTATGTCATCACATCCCCAGCCTTGCCGAAGATTTTCCGGGGACTATTTACGTTGTACATATTTTATTTATAAAGGAAACACTGGTTCTAGGGCTTCCTTAAGGGACAGATGCCTCCCAAAGCAATATTCAAAGAAATTTATTATTAGACTTGCAAGCTGCATGCCTATAATAAGAAAGAAATATTAAATTACAAAAGCACAACCTACCATCAACCAAGGTGAACACATGCATAAACACAAATGCGGCATTAGGAGTAACGTGAAGGAATACACTGCTCATTTCATGACCCACCTCAAGCACTAATGAGTTTTTCAAATTTCAAGTTAATTTTGGTGCAAAATTTTCTTTTCTGTAAACCACTGAACACAGGTAAAGGAAAACGCTCACTCTCACTTTTGTATCATTGAAACAAGCGCTTCTGATAGACAGCTCTGTTTCTTAGGCCAGCAAAACTGAAGACAATCCTAACCTGATTACTTTACATATGGTATGGTAATGTATGATTAATGAATTTTATTTTTATTTTTTCTTCATCCTGTACTTGCTAACTGAAGGTCTTTTGCCCCAGAAGGAGCTTTTAGTAATTTGCTTGTTCCTAACATTTCTCTCTATACTCTCTTTCAGGAAAGGGGGCTATCAAACCAAGGTTACCTTCACCCCCTGCCCCCCAAGGAGAACACTCCAGCTCTCACAGAAAGCAAGTGACTGCTGTCCCTCTTTCCCTGCTACCGTAGGCATGCAGCAGTGAGGAGAAGAGGCAAAGTGACTTTTTCCTCTGCCCAGCCTCCACCGCAGAACTACGCTGCAAGTTAAAGCCAGGAACAAAGTTCCCCTTGCTGACTCTGGGGTTGTGCTCGCTGCTGGAGGAGCCTAAAATTCTGGGTCATGCAGTCATGTTTTGGCCTTGCAGATCTTTACTCCTGCGTCCATAACGAGTCTTCTCCAGGCAGAGATGTTATCACAGCAAAGTACATCTGCAAATACTTTATTCGGTAACTAATAAACTAATCTCTTGGAAGCTGCGTGAATCACGTTGCAGCATCAGAGAAAACTCCCTCATTAATTACTACACAGATAAATGCCCCTGTGAGCATGGCTGCTGTCAGGTGAGATAGTGATGTAGCCCGAAGCAAGCTGCTCCTGACAACTGCATGCACTTGCATTTCTGAAAATAATTCTGAAATATTCTGGATGGTGAGAAGAGAATTTAAGAGCTTGCAAGAGATGGGAATGCCTCCAGCCCCACTGCCTCTGGCCCGTCCACCTTGGAGGGGGTCAGAGCACAGCGAGGGGTTGTGTAAGCACACACGACTGACGTGTGCGTGCAACTGTGCACGCTGGTATGTTTTCATTTATCTTAAGTGCAGAGGGTCAGATCAGCCCAAATTGGGGAGATGCACCTCATGGTTTTTTAACAAGAAATGGAATTAATGGGAATCTGCACATTGACAACAATTTACCAGGGTAAATTATTTTAATATAATAATAAACTCTCAATAAAAAAAATACCAGGGTAGTAGGAGAGAAAATCCAGTATATACATAGTGTAACAAAACAATTCCCCCCAAAATGATCATTGACTGAGGCTAAAATTAATGAGACACATGTCAGAGACCTGAACCCTCCTGTATTAGGCATGATATAAATGTACAGAAAATGACAGCATCTATTCCAAAAATAGGGTAGAGAATATGACTGAGAAGTTTGACAGCTGAAATAATAAACAGATGAGACATTATACAAAGCTAGTGGCAGTTGGTCGTACTGATGTGCAAACAACAAAGAGCATATAGAAGGACCAGAGGACACTGCAGAGGAAGTGTAACTCCCATTAATATACACAATGGATAATTCAATTCCAGTGGACAAGTATCTCGTCCCCAGTGACGTGGAAGATGGGAACTTTACAGAAAGGGCAAGGAATTAATAGGCAAAGCAATTATATATCCTGCTCACTTCTGCTAGGGTTCATGCAGGTCAGGTTTGAAGCAGAGAGACAGAGCATGGGGTGGGAATGCGTACGTCACATCTTTGGTGGTGATAAACAGAGGATTACAGCCTCTGAGGCTGCCAAACCAGTGTCCTCCAGAGTAATTACTCCACACACACACCTACGCACTTGCCTGCAGAACACGCACCAAATACCATGTCATGTTTTTAGTATTAAAAAGTGACAAGTATCCATAAAACCAACATAGGCTGCCCTAGTTTCACCTTGAACCCACAAACTAGCACATATAATTCTTTAAAAAAAATCATAAACTGAAGGGTTTGAAACCTGGGTTCCGACTATCTCCAGGCACTGCTGCAGGGATGGGAACTCATCAAACAGCTCTGTGTTTCAGTGAGGGTCTTGGCAACACCCTCCCCACTTGTGCACGACCATTTAGGATTTTTTCACATGAAATTTGATGCTCCCATCTTGTCATCACTCCCCAGACTGGGGGGAGAGCACAGGGGCAAGGAACAGTTTGGCTTACAACACCTAATAACAAGTTTGAGAAATAATAGCATTTTCTTCCATTAATGCAACATCCTTGTTCTTCAGGGATTGATTTGCTCCAGCCAAAATTTTACTGGACTGAGACCAGACCTAGAGAGCCAAATCCTGCTCTTGATTTCACCACAATAAATCTTGAATCACTCCACTGAGCTCAAGCTACCTAGTAAACACTTACAACAGCACAACCCTGAACACATTCATCACTTTGAAAACCGTAATTTCTTTTGGAAGCTGGTTTCGAATCATTCACCTAGAAATAAAACACTAAATCCAGTGAACTTGCAAACAGTATCTCAAAGCACACAGGGATCTGTTGAATAAATCTTCAGTAGCAATACATCTAAAATAGCCATTATTTTGGATATTATTTATTTTTAAAGGTCACTCTGAAAACAAATGCACTGGTAATCCGAGAGATTTAGATTTTAAGAGTGACCAAAGCACAGTCTTACAAAATAAAGGAAAAAACCACCCTTCTCTCTCATCTACAGAAATCAAGTCAAATTTTCTCAAGCCGCACTGTGATAACAATGATCCAGTCCATATGTCAGCACACAATGGTTTGGTTGTACAGATAATTCTGACATCAGAAGCAAAAACTTTTAAAGCCTGAATGGTACTTAAATCAGTAACATATGTACTAATAGGAAGCTTACATAATAGTTTCATTGTACTCTGAAATAGCTGTAAAGTATTCAAAATAGTAAAACTGATTGTACGCATGTGTTGCTCGCACTTGATCGAATCCGTGACACAGCCCCCAACTCTGCCAGCAGCGCTGAGCCCACGTCCTTATGTCCCTGCAGGGTCCTTTCACAGTTGAACAAATGTCACACGAATGGGAAGACCTGACTTGCTTTGCAGTATTGCAGCCTTCTTTGGTTTTGTACTTCCAAATTCAAGCAGCAATTATGCTGAAAATCGTTGGCTTGGGTCTCCTCTGTCTGCACCTCACCCATGGCATGCAGGCTGCCCTTAGCACCTTACGCTCCCTTGCGCAAGTGCAAACCGCTGCCAGGTGTAAGCTAATAAGGATCATGTCCCATCTTTTGCTGCCAGAAGACAGCTTTTAGGCTGAAATGCACCTAATATTCTGGCTTCCTTCTGAAATGTGCAACTTTTTCAAAGTCAGGGTTCCTAACCCTGTTGAGACATGTTGTTGGAGACTTCAAAAACTAAGCAAAAAGAGACTTTGCTAGGTAATTCTCAGCTCATAAACACCTCAGAGGAAGGCAAGCGTGTTTAGGTTGAACAGAAAGCATGCATCTACCACAGATCTTTTTAAATAACAACCGTGCATATGAAATTCTGTTTTCATAACTTCCTTTTACATGCAAATGAAGAATTTATGTGTGAATGAAAAGTTATTGTTGCCAGTAGGGTGTCTCTGTTGTCCCATCTTTTTGAGGCAACCTTCGCATGAATAAGAAGCTCTTCTCCAAATGGGCTGGATTGCTGATGCTACTGGCAATATTTCTCCTAACAAAAGGATTTCACTGTTTTATTCCAGGGTGGAGGTTTTTTTGGTTGGTTGGTTTTGTTTTAAGTTTCAAGTTTGGAAGGGGGCAAAGGTTTGGCATATTGCTCTTTTTACCTGTGGGTCTCTGCTGCACACTTCGCTGACAACAGAATGGATGTCTGGGGAGGAAAGGCAGCTCCCCCAGTGCTGCACCAGAGGTAAATCAGGGACAGCATTCAGGGCTTCCCACTTTGTCCAGCCCGCAACTCTGCCTTCTCAGCTGTGTTACGCCTAAGTGAGAGCAAGCTGCTGCAGCTTCCGTGAGCTTGCTAAACCAAACTGCGATTATCAAGGAGCCACATTCTGGCCAGCGCTTTCTCTGAAGTGAAAGCCTGAAAACAAGGACAGGAGACTACCTGGCTACAGCAGTCCAAAACACAAACCGCTCAAGGCAGCTTGGTGGTTGTCCAGCACTGGAGCCGGAGACCACACTGGTGGTCCTGGCAGAGTACTGGAGCTCTGACACAGACATGTCTGTGACCAGTGCTGCAACCAGAGACACTGCACAAAAATCCCTGCTCCACTCCAGTGCCAAACCTCCCCCTGCCTTCAGTGGGGCCAAGATCCCCTCTCTAGTACCAGCCGGTGAAGATGGCAACTGGAGACATCTGACAACAGAGGAAAAACCCAACCCAAACAAGATACATCTCTGGGCTATTCTGGACTTAAAAATTTTTCACTTGTCTTTGTTGCTTCTCATTGTCTCATTAAACTCACTGTAGTAACCCCAGTATTACACTATGTACTACGCTATTTGCAAACACTTCATTTTCCATGACAGATTATACCTCATTTAATCCAAAAGACCTTGCTGAAACCAAGAGGAGCGCTGATACACATGCTTCTGTAACTAGCCATAATCATGCTGAAGTTAACCCAGAGGCTTACTTCTTACTGTGGCCAGCAGGCTGAGGGAGGCGATTCCGCCCTGCTGCTCCGTGCTGGTGAGACCCCATCTGGAGTACTGCCTCCAGCTCTGGAGCCCTCAGCATGGGAAACACATGGAGCTGTTGGACCGAAGGCTCCAGGGAGACCTTATTGCAGCCTTCCAGTACTTGAAGGGGGCTTATAAGGAAGATGGGGACAGACTTTCTAGCAGGGCCTGTTGCAACAGGAGAAGGGGCAATGGTTTTAAACTGAAAGAGGGAAGATTCAGACAAGATATAAGGAAGAAATTTTTTATGCTGAGCCTGGTGAAACACTGGAAAAGGTTGCCCAGAGCGGTGGTAGATGCCCCAACCCTGGAAACATTCCACGTTGGGTTGGATGGGGCTCTGAGCAACCTGCTCTAGTTGAAGTTGTCCCTCCTTATTGCAGGGGGACATGGACTAGATGACCTTTAAAGGTGCCTTCCAACCCAAACTATTCTATGACTTTGTTAAAGTTAAAGCACATGAAACGCAGTGTTATTTTAGTTGCTGTCAAAAAACCTAGACCTGATGTAGTCAGAGTCAGGAACAGTAATTCCCTAACTCACGAATATACAATGCACATGGGAATGATAGTGTAATTCTGTGTTAATTTCCTTTTGATCACTAAAACTGCTTGTCAGCTTAGTTACTGGTAGCATTTTAACAATGAAAGATCAGTTACTTTAACTCAGTTCCCACAATTTGAAAGGAGTAGGGGCTGACAAGGTGCAGCTCTGTGGGCCAAGACCTGCCCTTGATCTTTTATTTTCCACCTTATTCCAGGGCTGAATACCACCCTGGAATTTCCACCCTACCATCCTTGGCATGAAGCTGCACCCCAGAGATGCTATAGAAACCCATCACACTGTGCTGCATCTCACTGGGTACATTACATCTTCCACAAGAGCAAGTGAATTTTCAAACGGGATAAAGTTGAGGCACACAGTAAACAAAACTCTCACACCCACATAGCCATTGCCCCTCAATTTAGCCCCAGAGCTAATGACAGTTCCTATAGCTTTGGCAACTGTTCATTCTCATTGTTGAAAGTTTACATGGAAAAAAAATTAAGGATAATGAAACTGTGGTTACAAAATGAGTTATTTACATTGAAGGAATGAATCCCACAGCGCTTTAAAATTTCCTGCATGAATAACTTTTTAGTCTGCCACATGTTGTCTGCCTGTTTCACAGTATGTCTGAGCTCTGGCAGAGTATGACAGATATATTGCAACTTTGATTTAATATAGATCTCATCCTTCAAAATCAACACTCGAAACTTTTAATGCTGCAGGGCAAGCAGAAGGAATATTCTGTAAAAGATCCAAATCGGCTGACAGATGCAGTAGTGCTAAGACACACTCCACAAAAAAATGCCCCCCAAGCCCCTTTTTCTGAGTACCAGAAAAATTGGAATTCTAGATTAATTGACCAGACAGAACTAAATAATTGGATGAGCTGTGAGTCGCTATTCAACTTCTGTCAAGTAATGGTTATAGAGTTTCCACTGGAAAAAAAGTACTTGCG
Source organism: Rhinoptilus africanus (assembly GCA_013400135.1). NCBI lineage: Eukaryota > Metazoa > Chordata > Aves > Charadriiformes > Glareolidae > Rhinoptilus > Rhinoptilus africanus. The sequence continues at coordinate 184,401 of VXBO01015148.1, forward strand.
ATACTCCAGAAATGGGCTGATATGAAAACCTAGAGAGAAATTGTAATTTAAAGTGAATATACAGTGGTGGGAACGCAAGTTCTCAAGATTCTTTAGATCTGGCACATTTGTATGACACTAATGATGGTCTTTTCTTCTTTGTACCTTGTCCTTCCTTTCCTTTTTAACCTGTGCATTCAACAAGAAAACAGAAGAAATACGGAAGCCTGCAGGAACAGATACAGGTACAATTTGGGCCTGTGAATAGCTGGCAAATGCCAGTTGATTTCCTCCAAATTTCTTTTCTCTCTCAGCCTCTAATGTTCACCCCAGATTTAGCATGATAGACTTGTCTCCATATGCCCCAAGTCAAGACTTTTTCCTGAAATAATAGCTTCAAGGGAGACTTTCTCTGCTTCTACTGGTGTCCAGATGCTCTTTCACAACAGGCAAAGAAGATGCAGAAGAGAAGCCTGGGGGACCTCAGAGCCCATCAACCTGACTACTGGGACAGACAAGACCTTATAGATTTCCATACTGAAGGTGTTACTATAAGATAGAACCTCAGCATTTATTTCACAGTACACCAACAGACATCCCAAATCTGGAGCAGGTGTGCTAACTGGATGTACAGCAAATGCCACACCCCATCCTTGACTTATTTCAAACAAATTCCCACTCCAGGGGCATCTAGCAGTAGATGTTGTAATGTGTCCTCAGTCATGGAAATGATCCTCACAGCAGAAGTGCAAACCCTCACAAGGGCTCTTAGCTGCCAGAGATGCCACTGATCAGCTCCACTGATCAATGGAGAGACTTCATCACATGTAAACGGACTAATTGTTCTAGCTCCCCAGTGCCCTCCTGCCAACACAAGTCTCAAAAGGCCTGCATAAACAACTTCAGAGGAGCTTACACAAAATTCTCCCACGCTTCTTTACCTACCTTTTAGTTGCCACCTACAAGTAACAGTTCCTTTATAGGCTAATTTGCAGTAGTTCCTCTGCAGGCATAACTAATTGCAATGGTTCCTTTACAGACTACCAACAGTCTCACCACAATGGTACACAGTCTTTGTGCAAAAGAAACGCATACCAGACTTCCAACTAGTTCATGAATTGGGATAAACCCCTTCATTCGCTATGATCTATATTGATCTTGAGAAAAGCAATTTTATTAACTTGAGCTGGCTGGCTTTAGGCTGTGACGTATGGGAAAATATTCCCCGAAACAGCTATGTAACCCACTACCTGCTACATTATTCAAAAGTGGACACTCACATCATGAATGTTAGTGGTTCTCGGTATCTCCCCAGTGAAAACAAAGGTTTCCAAATTGCTATACTTACCAATTTCTACATAAGCTACCTCAAATACTTTGTACAAACAGTCTGGTATCACTGTTAAGTACAGAAGGTAGGAAATGAAACAATAGATATATAGTTTTCTTTCAAATTGTGTTGAGACTAATGTTTCTTCTGCACCATTAAGTTTGCTTGTGAATGCAAAAAGGAAAAAAAACTTCAGTGAAGACGGCAATGAGTAGTATTTAATATTAATGAGTGTATAAGCTAGAGACATGACTCCCCCTAATTATAATGCTTTGTGATTTTAAGAGTAAATACCAGTTAACCTAAACTATTTAATAAAAAATAATGAGATTATTGCAAATGAAAAACCCCAATCCACTCAGAAAAAAAATGCACTTTAAAGTAGTGGGAAGAATCATTGCATATTGCAGATTAGAGGAAATACTCAAAATATACAGAATTTGCTTATTCACATAGACGAATTTTACAGAAAGTCCTTTCAACTATGGTGGTTGTATTGTTTAAACACATAAGAGGACAAAAAAAGACTCATTATACAAATGAGAATGTTTTCAAATATTTTTAAAATCCTCCAGTATGATTTAGCAACCATATTTTAATATGTTTATTTTATAAAGGATAAAATTTATGTTACTGATTATTACTATTTCTAGGGGTCAAAATTTAAAATGTGGCAATAAAGCTTTCTTTTTTCCTTAATTTGAGAAGTTCTTATGGAACAAATGTTACCTTTTAAAACTGGGTTTACTTTAGGATGCTGAGAGCAAGAGCTTTAAAAAAAAGTCTGTGAGACCTCAATAAAGATAATTATTATAATTATAAATAAGGGCAAGATAAACTAAGCAACAATAAGCAGAGTAAACCAAACCTCTGTTATGTTCTTTCCTAAGGTGAGATGAAGCAGTAGAAAGTGGAGTGGTGGGGCTGTGAAGCTGATGAAGTTCAAACCAATGGTCTTTCAAACACGCAGTCCTCCATAAAACTTTTAGCAAAAGTTGGTGATATCAGACCTTTGTGTTCAGGTTCTCACCTCCACAAGAGGAACATACAGTGCAGGTTAAGGCAAAGGGTGAAGAATATACAGACATTACACCGGCTGATGGAATCGCAAACTTCACCTCCTAAATTACAAAGACATTTCTGTATTTCTTTTTGCAGGTATTGATCCCCCCCGAGAGACTTGATGCACCCTGTAAAGATCTCAGGATAGACGGATAAAACTTTGCCAAACATCAAATCAGAAATAAATATAGATAAAAAGAAGTGTGCATGTGTTTTAAGAGAAAAATAGCAATGAGTCCTTTGTGTGTAGTAATGTGTCCACAGAAAATAACAACAACTAAACAAACTCCTGCGTGGAGAATATTTTATAGAAATTAGATTATAAAAAATTATTGTGCACTGAAATTCTATTTATTTCTTCATTTCTTATTCATATTGTTTGGCAGTTACAAACTGATGGATACAACCACATAGCTTAATTTCCCCCCCAACCTGACTCCCTCCCTTTTTTAAAATCAGCACTTACCTTGCATTGCAAGAACATAATTTCCCACTGAATATAATTATTTTCAATAAAAAACCAAACAAGCTGCAAACAAGCAGAATCAAAACAACCTACAAACCCATTAAACTAAAGCTAAGATTATTTTCCTACCTATTTCCATGAAGACAACCCTTGCACAGCTGGATAGCTGCACTGGCAATGGGCTAATTACTACTTCTTCCCAATTTAGTTCTTTGGGTTTTCTCAGATGATCATTATAACCATTCTTTCTCATCACTGACTAAAATGAACACTTAGGTGTAAATTTTCATAAGTGATCCCTGACACTGACAGCTGAAAGAGAGCAGCTGCAATCCCTAATAGCCAGGCGTGTAAGTGCTTATTTCCTGTCAGAAATCAGCTAGTTATTACCAACGTGTTTATTTATCATATTATAGTAGCCATCCGGAGTATGTAAGCGAGATCATGATCCCATTAGGCAAAGCCTTGTACATAACCCATTCAAAAAACTGTGTCTGCCCCAAAGTAATATATAAAGTAAACAACTGAGATTGGAAATACAGCTAATTTCTACAGCTAATACAGGATGCTGTAGAAACAACAGCTAAGCCAGGAACTGAGTTGTATTTTTGAAGTCCTGGTCCAGCGGCTCAGCCACAAAGCCTAATCTTGCCCAGTCTAGCCAAAGCCTAGTCAGCCACAAAGCCTCTAGTTATTGCTACTACTATCTCCACTTGGTTCAAAGAGTAAAGCTGCCCCTGTAATCTCAGAGACTGAAATCACATGAGCTTGTGAACCCCTAAAAGGTTCCTCATTCACTAAAAGCAATTGGTGCATCTTAAATAATTACTACTTGTAAGCAAGCAGCATGTGTAAGACCAAAACACCGATTAATATAGAATTTCAGAGATTCCCTTTGGAAATGACAAAAGCTTTTATCTATGAGCTTTCTTGTTGAAGTAAAGGAAAGGAGAAACGGTGCATGGAGGGTGAGAGCCAGAGATGTGGCTTTTGCAGGTGTGGATGCATGCACTTGCTTCTGCTCACTGACCTTAAAAGAGTAAGGGCTGTATTCTTCCCATGGGACAAACAGTCTACCCTCAAATGCTAGAGAAGGAAGGCAGGATGCCTCTGTCCTCAGATGCTCTCATAAAAAGGGGAAAGCTGCGAAGTGTCCACCATCTCCCCTCTAGTCCCTGACCCCCTGGAACACGTGGTACTCTCAGCACATCCGCAGCTCAGGGAGTGCTTGCTTTGAGACAAGCCGCATCTCCTGGCTGGACAACACCACGTGAAGCTGGACCCCAGAGAAACTCGTACATGGAAAAAGTTTGAGGGCTTCATGTCAATAAGCTCAGGCTCCAGCAGAGGTATTTACTACTCCAATATTCAACAGAGCTACGTTAGCAAGGTTGTGGCTGTGGCAGCAGTAAAGAGAAGCTGAACTCTCATCTTGGGTGGGTGCACAGCATGAGACAGCAACCTGAAAGGGAAGGCCACTTTTTACCAAACGTACTGAAAGTGGTGTGGCTATTCAGATGGTAGGCAAAGAAGGGGGACAATTATTTATGAAACGATGGGCTTACCTTACCTTGCAGGTGTTTACTGGCAGATTTACTGCACGCATTATCTATCATTTATTTAATTTGCTATTTCACTGGCCATGTTCATGCTGCAAAAAATGTTGTGGTCTCTGATGATCCTCTTATGGTTTTCATGCCCTGTATTGTACCGCAGCTTGGATCACAAAATAGAAACATGATAGCGGTGCCCTTGGAGGAAGAAACCTACCTGTGTGGAACTGCTCAGGTGACAATGAGAGCAGATTCCCTCTGCTCTGAGATGACATGAATGCACTAGACATTCCCTGCTGACTCCGTCATGACCAGGAGGCTTTTAAACTTGGAGCTGCAATGATAGGACCTGCCTCATAACCCTGTTCCTTACAGGTACGCTCTGTACCTGACAGCCTGAAATATGTGTCAGGGGAGCTTCAGCTAGGGAAGGCTGCATAAAATGTAGTGCTGAAGGCAAGAACCAGGGAAAGATGCTGCAAGGCCACAAACGCATTTTGATGTCCTCTGTGCCTGCTGCAGAATGGAGCATGAGCTGCAGAACCACAATGGTGCATTTGTGCAGAAAACAAGTTCAGCTTCCCTTCCTGGTGAATCGGCCCGTCAGAGTCCCTGATATCTAAGGTCATAAGACATTCACAGTCTTTACTTTCAGCACCTGCCCTGGTGAAATTAAACCAAGGAAAGAGAGAAGCGTTACATTACCTTCCTAGTCAAGGGAGAGCTCGGCATCTCAGAGATGTCTACCCAGAACTGATAAATGGTCAAAGCAATCAGACTAATGCAGACAGGCTGATTGTGCTTTACTGAAAATAATCCACTCGACTAAAAGTAGCTGTATTTCTGTCCCCAAATCATTACATTTTATCAGTAATAAGAATGTCCTTAAAACTGTCAGTGCTAAATAAAACCTGAGGTCAAAGCAATTTTCCCCAGGTTTGTAATATTCCCAGGGATTTGCAGGCATTAATACAGAGAAGACTCATTAATACAGAGAGTAAGATTCAACTCAAATGCTCTCCTAGCTCCTGGCAAGCACTCAAAGTCCTCAAAGAACATGTTCTTAAGACAGCCCTCATAACAACCTTAACTGCTGAAGGACTTTCAGGCTGGCTACACAAAAGAAACAACAGAAAAATTTCCTAAAGAAATTAGCTTGCATTTGACATTAAAAGCTTTCTGAATCCAGAAAAGCAAATGTCAAAGCAAACAGTGATGCTCCGTGCACCAAAATAAGGACATGAAGAGGTTCACGCAGGCCAAATCACAGCAGACTGCATGTGTAAGTACAACTTAGAGCAAGACCACCCTGATCCCTCATGAAACACTGTAAGCAACTACTGTAATACAAATAAATCAACTGTTAACAAACATTTGCATCTTTAATTCAAACTAACAATTTATTTTAGAAAATATTTTGGGATTTTATCTATCATAAAAGCAATGCTGATCCTTGTTGCACAAAACTCGTTGCATTTATGTGTAGTACCTATATTACACACATGAGACCTGGTAATCCAGTAATTGCAAAAAATTAGAAATGGCAGTCAGAAGAAAAAGCAAACTGGAAAAAAAATTGGCATGGAAATGAATAAGTCAAAATTACACAGAAAGAACAAATTTAATGGAATGATGCCACTAAATCTCTTCTGTTTGAGAGAAAATAATCCAGCAAATAGTGGGTGCCTAGACACACACTCACACGCCATCAGCAAGACATCAAATTTTGGCCTGATCAGTGTCATGTCTCAGTCTTATACAAGATGGTGTAACTTGGTCCAGATCCAGCAAAGCACTTGAACTAATGTTCAATTTTCAGCTTGCAAGCAGTTCCACTAAAGTCAAATTTCGTGTGACTTTAAGAGGTGAGCATTAGCTTAAATTCTTTATTGGATAAGTACCAAGGAGTAATATTACTAAGTTCAAATTCCTAAAGATCCTGATTCAGGTTTCAAAAATATTTTTAAGCAGTGGTTTAAAGCTCTTGCCCTTAATTAAGAAAGAATTAGTTTGGCTCTGGTTTCTCAAAGTCATGAAATGATCAGCGAAATCCTTTGTCAAATCACTTGGCTCACATTTTCAGTTATTTTTCACAGTCAAGAGGACTTGAAACTTTTCAAAGAGTGAATACAGAGATTCCTGAGTGGCCAGTCTTCTTCTTAGCAGCTGGCATTAAAAAAAACCCTAAAAATAAAAAATCTATCCTAAGATCCATGAAAGCATGAGAATTGTTGAATTTGAATATACTCTACAACTTGCTCATTAGAACCTTCAGGGCAGCTGCCTCATTTCCACTCTCCCATGACAACTTTTCTGACCCAAATGGACCAGGATTACTCTTCTCTTATTCTGGGGGACTCTTCTGCAATAGGGAAAGAGCAATTTGAGAGCTGAATGCAATGCAGACCGCAGCGAAGAAGAGTTAACTCTATCCGGATGAAGGAGATCTGCTTTCCTTTCCCTACATCCCTCATACTTGCTTTTGTATCCACATTTTGCAGTCTCTGCATTTCATCTCACTGAAATTATAATAACCTCTCATGTTACAAGCAGTTGCTTAAGTAGCCCTGGGAGCAGACCAGTCTTCTGCTGGCTACAGTGCGTAGAGCTGAATGGGAGGAAATGAACTTCAGCTGGTGAAACAGCTTCTGCTATAAACTTATGGGAACCAGTTCCCAAGATCCACCTGTCTGATTTAAAAGCCCTTTCATAAAGATATCTATCTAACATTTTTCAACAGATCTTTTCATTCATCCCTGAATTGAGAATAAAAGCAATCTGATAAAAAATACATAGGCTACATGCCAAAGCAGAAGTAGTAATTCATTGGCCTTGAAATATGGTTCTTTTACTGGAAACGTTACAAAGACGAGGACTGTGTGTCATCACTCCCCCCCAAAAAGGGCAGTTTTTAACAGTCACTCTTCAGAATAGGCTCCATGTTTCATCCTTAATTATCAGTTCATAAATTTAGAATTTCTTAGCTGCTAACAGATGGGTGAAGGTCACCAAACAAGGATCTCATAAAATTAGTGCAATTTAGAAAATTAACAACAATCTGAACTAATTTCTTTCCACTGTACACTGGATTTTCCAGAGCCGTTCCCCTTTAGCAAAGGGCCAGTAGAAAACTAAAACCCAGAAAGCCAAAAAAAGAAATTCCCTTTCAGACGCCAAGATGGATTATCTGCAAATAAACTTGGATATATTTTCCTTATGGATTAAATAGTTGACAATGATATCCTGCACTTATATATATAGCCTTTCAAAGTTTCAAGCATTCAAAAGTAATGCAAGCTTTAGGAGGGTTGGGGAGGGACCATGAATTTACAACTAAAGTAGCTCAACCACATTCCCCATCAAAGGAATCGGAACTCCTTTAGGAACTACCAGGAAAGACAGCGTAAAAACTCACCCACCTAGCAAGCCTTGCTCTCCCATAGAAAACTGTAGTACACAAGTATCTTAATTCCTCACTGCCAGAACACCCTTCCTTTGATTTCTATTGAAAGGCAAATGGCACTGTACACCTCAGCATCTTCACAACTTAAGTTCCTGTGTGAGGCTGATGGGAGTAAATGTTTCACAAAACATCAGTGACTAAAGTCAGGACCATAAATCCTCATTTTGACATCTCCCTGTATGCAGTTTATTATCAAGAGAATTCTTCTTCCCTTTTCAAACTGAAAAAAGATGTTTTAATTTCATTTTGTTCTAAAATAATTAGGAAATTCTACTCCGCAAGAGAGAACAAACAAAAATAAAGTGACAAAAAGCAAGTTTCCTACCTTATTACCCACTCATGCATACACACTGACAGTCTTTTGTTCATAATGATTCGCCATAATACATTTTTTTTCACATAATATAACATGAAAAGAATGCTTTCAACTTCCCAAGTATATACGAAACATCCTCTATCTTTTGCCTGCTTTTCTGTCCTTACCTTCCTTTCAGTAAACAAACCAATCTTCCAGTCTGCCCTTACGAGACATTTCCTGTTATCTGCTGCTCATTTTCAAATTATAACCACAATGATTCTGACCTTATGGCTGAGAAAGTCTGTGGGAATTACCTTTAGTGAGAAGGAAGAACATTTTTTCTATCATCCTCAAAAACCTCAGTTGCAAGGGTTTGGTTGAATACAACAAAATAATCACTTTTTGGACAGAATTCAAACATCAACAAGTTTAATTCAGAAATGAGAACTCTAAACATTTTTTAGTAAATGGCAACAGCCTGCTAGAATGGAAGCAGCGATGTTACGTTAGCTAGAACAGACATCGCTACTGCCAGACAGCAATGTTGCTGTAATGGGCATTAAATTGACATGATGCAGACATCCAAAAATAAAGTTCAAGTACTCCGGCTGTGCTTCCATGGGCTGTGCCCTTAAGTGATCTGTGTTTATCAATGACAGATTGTCGAAGATGGGAATTAATAAAGGAAAGCTACTGCTGTACTATACTGACCGAGTTCTGGTCTGGGAGAGCTGACAGTCCTCTCTTCCTTTACCTACTCCCCGACAACTGCATTTAACTGGCACACAGAAAGCACCCTCATTTAAAGGAGGAGCAGGTAGCTTTTCCTGGGGTTTGTCTGCCTGGGAAGTGTCACAATATTAGACTTGATATCCAGCCAAAACTTACTTACATTACAGTTGATCAAAACAAAACTCGAGATTGTATGTTACCTGAATCAAGGTGCACAAGGATGCCAGGTCACAGAAAATGGTTTGCCAAAGCTTTTCATGACAGAAGTTAGAGCCTCAGAATACAAAGGGATGTGCAAAATCCTACTAAAGGCATAAGTGAAATAAACAAAACAGTTTGGTTTTCCCAAACTGCATCCTGTATTCCATACTAACAGAACTGGTCAAAACATTTCCATTAACATTTTAAAAGAATATGGCTTTTTGACCAATGCCCCCCGCCTTTTGAATTTTTTTCTTTTTAATGTAATAAAGTGTTGCTTGATATTGTCAAAAATATAATTTTTTTTCACTGACTACTTACTTCTCCATTGCAATCATGGAGAAATTTCATGCTTATGACAGTGTCTGGTTGCCATTAAAATAATTGCAGCAATGAAGAATCACCACTTTTTCATGTTATGTACTAGAAGGTGGAAAAAAAAATTAAGACTGCAATTTTCTCTCTCTCCCATCTCATCACCAGAACAAGGGAAAATAAGATCAAAGCGTGACAACTGAAGTTCATTAGCTACTTTAGTGACGATGCATGAGACATAGAAGGATTTACTGCTGTTTCCCCTTCAGGGAACATGTTCTCTTTAACAAGAATTAACAAAATCACTGTTTTTTTTCCTCCCACAAATTTAGCAGATAGCCATACAAAGCCAGAACCAGTCCTGTTTAATATGAAGACGTCCTTTTACACAGCCCTTTACTAGTATGAACCATACTTTTCCCTTATGCATTAATTACCAAGGGTAATACAGATAACAGCACAGGAGAGAGAAGACAGCACTGCCCCCCCTTTGTGATGATTTTCACTTCTAGCTTCACAACCTGCCAACTCCCCAGTTCTCTGGGAGAAAGCGTGTGATGCTTTCACAGAGCTCAGCAAGCCAGGGACATGCAGTCTTCACAGCAGCTCTCATAAACCCAACTTCATTGACTTCAATAAAGCCAAAGTGATTTCCATCAGCTGAGGAACTGGTCTGACCTGTACAGAACAGGCTACTGTGCAGAATAAAAGCCCAGAGGCTGAAACGCTCTGAAATCCAAGCACCTAGACATAGATAAGAGGGGAATTTCTAGCTCCTTTCGAATTTGCAACAAATTTCCATCGACTTCAGCACGGCAGGAACTTCCCTGGTGGGAGACTGGGGCTGATTCATTGGCATCATTGCAGCTACAGTGGTTTATTCCAGCTCAGGTTCTCTGCTTAAACTTATGTGGTTGCAGAGCATATATTCATGACTTAATCCACTATCATGGCATGGGGAAATGGAAGAAATGAAAGCAGCACAAATGAAGATTTTATCACTTAAATAAAATTGAGGGCTGTTATTCTTTATGTTTATTTCATTTATCATTCATTTCTTACCTCACAGACACAAGCACGCTATTGTTCAACTTCAGTTCTCTCAGATTAGGTAGATAGGCACCTATGGGAACAGAATAAAGAATCTTCTTGCAGACCTGGGAGTAGAATAAAGGAAACTTCTGACAATTACAAGATGAAGCATCTAATTTTACATGCATTTCCTACCTGTTTCTGCCAGATCTGTGCTGGACCTCTTCTAAGAAAATTAATGAGATTATTTCACTCAAAAAATATTTCACCCTTTGCATTTTTGCAACATATATGTATTGTCTGCATATAATTACAGTTTTTGGAAGCCCTCTCTGACGATTCTGACAGAGCACCTTTCCAGACAGACAACAACAGAAACTGGCTTGATGGGTGACTGTTTTCTTTGGTCTGATTCCCAACTTTTATTGACTATTGAGTGAGTAACAATCTGAAGAGGTAAGAGAAGCTTTAGAGTATAGCATTCCATGACCTCCGATTTCTATGTAATGTTCTTGCTTCTCTCCCAGAAATCTTTTTCTACCTATTTAATGGCAAGTCGTGATGGACTTATTGGATATACAGCTAAGTAACACTTCTTCAAAATGTAATTTTGAGCCAAACAACAAAAGCATAATTTTCTATGTCACAACACCATCTTTTATAGTTCAGAGGTCCCCAGATGCTACTTATGTTTTGCTAGGCATTGCCTTTTCCTTTTAATTTCTGGATGTGATCCATTACTTACTATTCAGTTGTACAAGTTTCATATCTATGAAAACCTCAATACTCAGTACTTGTTATTACTTTTATTAATGCTTTTTTCATTTGCCGTTTTTGTTGCTTCTAAAGGTATCTCTGAACCAAAATCACAGACCAAATCTCTCCAAACTACAGAATAATCTGGATATAAGATCAAATCCCAGGAAACTTTTGCTATTAACACCACAAACTTTTACCCATTCCCACTAGTAGAGTTTACACATGTCTGGCGAGCATTCTGCAGTATAACATGCAACCACATAGAGGTAATACCAAGTTTAGACAAACTGGGTCTTTGCTAAAAGATCAAAATCTGTTCTCATCAAATATTTTTATGAGTTCTCTGAGTAATGTCTCTGGCAAGGGTGATTTAGCAGTGTCCAGAAGGACATCATTCCAGCTCTTTGCACAGGATCAAAAGGGAAAAAAAACGAAAAAAAAATAGAAAGAAAAAAAAAAAAGGAAAAAGGGAGTGGGATCTCAAAAGCAAACAAATGGAATCGTGTTGTTCATCCCATTTCCCCAAACAGAACAAGAATGTTTATGACAAAAACATTTTAATAAATCATGTTTTAGTAGAAGCACTATCTATACTAGTGCTATTTGGGAGTGATTATAATCCACGTATTGATCTTCATGCTATACTGCAAACACTTCATGTCTTTTCAAAGCTCTTTAGAAAATATTAAAAATTCAAAACACATTGTGCAATTTTTTCAGCCTTATTTTTTCATCATTTTCCATAATCCATAAAAATTGTAGTTCAAATTATAACACACCATCCTCATCCTGCAGGGCATACTTTCTCACATCAAACCAGTTTTATAAAGTATGGCAACAAAATAATATTTAATCCCAACAGAGGAGACACTAGGATCTCTGCTAATTATTCACAGCAGTCATACTAGCTACTGAGCAAAGACTTCCTCAGATATAATCCATGCACTAAGAACCACCTCCCCCACACGCAAAAAAAAAATCAAAGTCTAGATTAAGAAACAATTGCTATCCTTTTTCTGATAAGAAACCTGAAGCACAGAGAGATGAAATGACTTCCCCCAAAGTGGTAAAGGAAAGAAGGAAGGATGCAGTAGCCTCTCCAGTCCCAGCACAGCAGCAGGTAATAGCCTTGCCACGGATTCAACCAGAGAGGTTAGAGGGTTACCAAGCAAAGGCTATTGCAAAGCATTACAAAGTTACAAAGCAAATGGGCAGCACCAACTAGTATTAAGCAGAAGATTTGAATGAGGAGTCAAGAAGACTAGCTCAGGAGAAATGGAGACACTTGCTCAAGAAAAAGCTTTCCACTGAATGCATTTAGGGTTCAGGAAAAAAAACAACTATTAAAGCATTCAAAGAGGCAGAGTGTCAGGCTGACGATACTATTTTCACATCTGGTTATTTCATTATTGTAACCCAGTCCTCCTTCTCAGACATTTTATTGTATTTTGGCACAATCTATCCCTGGGAACTTACAGAATGTTAAGCTTTAATGTGCTGTTTACTAGACTGAAATAAAAGTATACTATGTGCAGTGGTGCAAAATTCTGCCAATAAGACTTTCCAATGTATTTCTCCAATTCTGCAGGTTCTTCTCTCCTTTAAGTTTTATATTCTATATGTAATTGTTCCTTGGTGCTAAGAATTCATTATCCACTTGATATTGATGGTTTTTATAGTCTCAATTCCTTATATATAGATTAGAGACTGGAAGATTAAGTTAAGAAGAGAAAATTGTAAAATGAAGATGACAAAATAAGAGATCTATCCAAATGTAACAACATACTTCTAATTGTCTTAATTTTAACCCTCATGGCATCTTTCCTGAGAGCAAGGATGCAATTTATTCTTATAGTATCTTATACTGTCTTAGAGTATCTCTGAGATATCAACAATATTGACTTCTAATATTAATTTTAAAAGTACAAACAGTATATTCCTTATCCTGAAACTGCCTTCATACTGTATAATTTTGATTTTTAAAAATGAGAATGGTCCAGAAAAATGCTGATGACTGCAGTACAAGGCTGAGAATTCGGAATGGTGAGCAAAATTATCTCATCTGTCTACAACTCCCTTTCACTAAATACCCTTTTTGTTACATGGCTCTGAAATTACTAACCACCAACAACGTGCTAGTGTTAAACTATTCTACTGTACTATCCCAGTGGAACAAAACTAAATGAGGAGCAGAAAGAAAACAAAGTTTAAGGTAGGTGTAGGTGAATAAAAGTGCTACATGCACGCTCAGTAACATTGCCTTAAGTGCTGGGTACTTCAGCAGGGTAGCAATGCAGATGTCTTTCTCAGCTGCCTTGGTACAGCAGGTGACATTTAGAAAAACCAACTAGGAGTAAGGAGGAAACAGGCAAGATGCTGGTTTTATTATATTCTACAAGCTACAACACTTATAACACTTGTTTACATTACAGTGTATTCTGGAGTGTATTCTTTGTTTTTCTATTATTAACAAAAAAATCATCGCAGCTTGACTTCTTATGCCTTCTGGAATACAGACTAGCGGAAAACATACTCAAAAGAAATTACTGACAAATACTTGCGTTGGCATCAGGCAACCTACATGTTTTGTTGATCCTGCAGTGCAAAACAGACGTGAACACAGGCTGCACTCTTCTAGCAAGAGCAATCTGATACATAAATTAAACAGGCTATTTAATTCACTTAAACTGTATTTGATCAAGTAAGATACATCATCTTGATTTTATTTCCATGCATGTTCTAAATGTGCTTTTTTTGCACCTTTCTGGGGTGAATTGGGTAATGCAACTGGACGTAAGACCATAGCACTTGCAGGTAAACCCAAGCTAGTTGCAGTCTAGCTACCTGAGATGAGAATCTCCAAAAAACCCACATCAGTACAGCACTTAACATAAGCTTGCTGCCCCAGTACATACTTGTGACTCCTGGAGAACCTGCCCAAGCCCTGCTGCAGCGGGTGCTGTGGCACCTTCTCAGCAAGGCTTGTCAGCACCAGCTAAACCAAGGCCAGCTGTGGGCAGGGATGCAAATGGGGGCTCATGCCTCCAGCCTCCACGCTGGCTTCCTGACCACGCGAGCACCTTGCCACTGCGATGCTGGCTGCCAACAAACATCTCCCAGCTTTGCAACAGGAATATCAACAAACAGAGCACGAGGAAAGACATGACCCTGAATGTAAAATAACGCGTGCCTACTTCTGAACCTTTAGCAGAGCTTATCCTTGATAAAACACGTGCAAGAGAAGCAGCAGTCTCCAGACATGTAATCAACTTAGCCTGGCCACCAGCAGGCAACAATTCAATAAGTACCAGCGAACAGCACTGTGGGTAACTCGATTTGTAGCTATTAAAATCACTTAGAAATAAGAGAACTATATAGGGTCTTAAATGACTCCATCCCACCATTACTTTCAACAGGAATTTTTGCGAGCTGGTCATGAATTCGGTCCCAGGCCTGTCAGCAATCAAAACCGAAGGGATAAGCTAATGAAAAGGAAATAGTCCATCTGCTTGAGTATGAACTGTAGCCTACATGCAGCTGAAGAGCACACAAGTGAAGTCCAAGATCTGCAAAGCTGGTTACAAGACTTGCCAAGGCAGTTCAGTGTTTCGCCTGTCACTCAGCAAGGTGCACTGAAAACAAACAGCTAGAGATTTCAGCAATTACCCTGAGCCCTGCTAAGACTCAGATTCAAGCTCTGGCGTGAAGCCTTTCCTTAATTTTAAAACTGATCACGTGAAAATATTTTAATATTGGCCTTTTCATGTTTTAGCCCACACCCTGTCCCTAAGAAATGTAACCGTTCCTCCCCACCATGTCACGCCAGTGTGTAGAGGCTGATCTCACACACTGTGAAAATTTAGCAGGATGACGCTTTGAAGTTTAGCACATCCCAAAGTGGAATGCTCATAAGAAAAACTCACGCAACATGTTTTAAATCACCTGGAAATATTGCTAAAGGAGATGTAGGTTAACACAGTGCTTGTGTTACAGTCTGTGTATGGCTGTGAGCATTGAAACGTTTCTCAAGTGGAAACTGCAGTGTAAATTTGGGATTTGAGTGCTGCAAGGTTCCAGGTGACCCAGACTTATGTGCGGTTTGTCCTAACCACCTGCTGACATCTGCAAAGGGATTTTCACAGGGAGGAAATTCAGAAATGCACTTAAAAAAAAAAAAAAAAAGACAGAAGGAAATTCAGGATGGTCTTGATATTCTGTTATTCTCAAAAGCAGTGGGGACCTGCAGCTGCTCGTTATTATAGCCCTCAAGGGCCAACTCTTGGTGGAAACAGTGGGACATAAACAAGATGGAAATTGTCTGCAACATGGGAATAGTGCTCTGTATTCTGTAAAAGTTGCAAAAGCCTAACCACGGGGAGCAGAAAGAAAGGAATTAATTCCAGTAGTGGAAAGGAAAGGGCAGTACAGAGTGAAAAAGGTGAAACATTTTGCTATCTAGCCACAGCTGATGTAAACTGGCAAAGGAATGGGAGCACCGCTTTCGAGCATCGTAGAAATGGCATAATGAGATTTTCTTATCAGCTGGAGGAAACATGACTGAATAGATTATGATCTCTGAAAGAAATGGATGTAATTTACCTTAAACTATCAAGTCCCTACCAGGAAGAGACCTATTTATGAAATGAACAGAATAACCAATACAAAGTGGCTATATAATTCAAGACAAAAGCCCCCTTCCCTCTACTTGCTTAACCATTCTTGACAAATTGACATTGAAAGACCCACTAAAGCTAATGGGCTGTTATATTATAGTCACTTGCACATGAAAATTAACTGCTTGGCTGAAAATACCAGCACGCTTTTGGGGATGCAACTCCTTTTGGCACAGAAAATATTACCCTGCCGTAGTTACTCAGCTTCAACGTAGCAGAAGATGGACTTGGTTGTGATGGAAATCCGTATGACAGAAAATGACTACCAGTACTGGAAAAAAGGAACGTTTCACATTCTCAGTGTTAACACTGCTACAGAGTGAATTTCTTTGCTAGGTCCTTACTTCCACAGTGCGGTGATGATGACATAGACACAAGCATTAAGGCTGTTTGGGGCTCACCAAAATGACATGTCTATAGGACCTTCCTCAAGCACATCATCCAGCACAGCTCGATGAGGCAGTACAGGACGCAAAGACAGGCTGCTGGCAGGATGAGCAGCCTGATACCACCAGTGATTTTTCAGCCACAGGGGAATCTTACAGTGGTGAGAAACTGAACTTTGGCTACTGTTTCACTAGAGTAGCGCCAAGTACTCTAGGGGGCAAAGTCATCAGTAAACACTCATTTAGGGCCTAGAGACATATAATTCCAGAGGAATTTATTCAAACTAATTGGCTTTAAAGAGAAGTGGTGTCACTCCTGCCATTGCCATAGTTTTCAGTCCTATTTAGAGCCTCACAGAAGAAAACAGAGATCAAGGAGTGAGAGGTACCAGGGAGATCACATTTCAAGAGCTCTTGAGCAGGACAGTACGTTACACTGTTTCTGAGTCTCCAGTCCTGCTTCAAAACACGATAAAGGGAAATTTGAGATGGTGATCAGAAGATAAAGTGTTTTCTTACCAAAATTTCCCAAGCTGTTCTCTCTTGTATCTACTCGCATCTCTAGGGCCTTCACTCGCTGCAGATCATCTACCCCTGTCAAAACTTTCTGTAAAGATAAGCAGAGATAAAGGTGTACTCTCATGCAATAAACCAGATGACACAGGGGCAAAAAGGTGTAGAAAGCCTTTCAACCAGTGATTTGTCAACATATACTCCAGGTCAAAATGGCTAGACATGCAATCACATTGAAATCAGTGTAGTATTCAAAGATCTTTCTTCCTTGTAGCTCCAAATTATCCTAGTCTCACATAACTTCTGCGTTACTTCTACATAACTTTTACATAACTTCTACGTTAAAAGGCTGAGGGCTACATTAAAGCTGCAAATCAACAACAGACCTACATGCCAATTAACTCAATTTAAACAGTATGTTCATGCTTTAAGATTTGTGTAGGTATTGTATTAATGCTCAGCAGATAAGAAGTGTTACCCTTAAGTGTCACCTGTAATCAAAATGGCACTAGGCAGTAAAACTCAACAAAACACACTGTTTAGCCTTTTAACCCAAAACTATGAAAAGGAATATGATTTTAGCTCAGGAAGCTCCCTTTTCTGAAAGAAGACAACACCAATTTCAATAATTACAAATTCCTTTGAAATTATCTAGGCAATTCAAATAGAAGCTTCCAGAATATATCCTTATTTTTGCAAAATCTTAGTAGTAGGATCAACCACTGCATTAAGCAAGGGTTTGTGTACGAATGCAGGATCTTTCCTATCTTACCACTTTCATCTTTCCTAATACCCTAAAGTCTGTGTTGGTACATACATGTAGATTTTGCCGTGGCAGAGGTAAGCAGGAGGACAGAAACAAGCAGAAGCTTTATGCAGAGGAGGGAGGGAAGCTCTAGGACAGCCAGTGAAAACTACAGCAAGGCTTTGAAGTCCTAAGATACCAGGCTGCAATTCCACAAGCAGATGAAGCAAACTCACGTTGGCACCACTCTCATCCCCTGTTCCTTCCTGCTATGACCCAGCTCCTCTCTCCCTAGCTCGCCTCATCCAGTCTACATGTCCTGCCACCTCCTTTGCATCAGCTTTGGGTGCTTAGTGGATCCTTCCACACATGAATTCAACAAAACTGAGTGAGGGAACTGTATCCTCTCTTCCTGATGTGTTAGCAGTTCATGAAGGGTCTGAAACACTCCTTGAGAGATGAGAAACGAGGTTTTTGTGTCACAATAACTGCCTGAAAGAGCCGATGCTATGCATAGTGATACAACTACTAAATTTGCACCTTTCTGTGTTAAAAGAATCAGGATGTGGGGCTAAAAAAGTCCACGTCAAAGAAATGTCTGACCCTGGCATCAGTGTCTCCTCCTCAATGATGCAATCAACAGCATGGGCTGAAAGAATTATTATCACCTGCCTTTTGCCCCTCTATTTAAGATGAAGGCAGGAAGTCATTAAATAACCTCCACGTACAGGAGACAAGTTTTCTTACTATTAAAAAGTTACAGCATTCTTAAGTTTGTTTAATAAGGGGGAAATTATTCATTACAAGGGAATGTGTAGGACCACCTCTGTTTATGAGTTTTGGGAAGAAAAAATAACCACAAGAACATCCAGTTCATTTTGCAGGGAAAAACCACAGTTGCGACATTCCTGCTCCAACCAAAATTTGTGTTGCACACAGGCGACTGCAACTTCATTCACTCTGATGGTTCCACATCCTCTTACAAAGGACCAAACATAGCCCAAGTATAACTGCGGTAACAGTTAAAAGGGCATGGTTTCCTGAAAAGGCTGAGCATCCCTCCTTGAAAAACTGGCTCCCTTTGTAAGGTCTTGACTTGGACTCCTAAGAAACAGAATTATCCAAAATCTTCAACTGCTTTTGAATTATCTTTAAAACATTGTGTTTAAAATTATTTCTGAACTTATTTTTAAAACTGTGATTTTAATCAGGCTGAGCCTAAGAAAGCTTCTAAACTTTCTTGCCTCCCCGCTAGAGTATAAGAAACAAAGGTCGAAGGTGAAAACTTGGGAGTCCTCAATGACATACAGAAATTTGCTCTCTATCCCCAGACGCAGTGACCACAAAAATGGCTTTGGTCCTGAAAAGAAGGTAATCTTACCACCTACAGACTTCTTCCTTCCATCAAGTAAACACAAGTTCCCTCACTGCAAGACACATTTTGCAGTAAACCTTTTCAGCAGATGACACTGTCTGTCATGGAGCATGAGAGTATGTGAGAAATGAGAGCTAGCTGACATCCTGGCACACAACCACGCGCTCAGATTTCTGGACTTGGACACAAGCTTACTGTCATTAAAGGAAGCTTCTTCTGAAAAATACCTCCCCTGTCCCCATCAAAATAGTCTTAAGAGCAGATATCATTGGAAGACAGAATCGGAATAGGTCACAGAACAAGTAATAAGCGTAGGGTCATACAGTTTGTCAGTAGAATAGCAGAAGGTCCCAGCACCACAAGGAGCCTTTGCCTTTCTCCTTTGCTGCCTGCAAGCTCCCTGCACACTGTCCTTCCCCCTGCTGTGTTCTAGACAGCTTCCTTTCACAGTTCTGCTCCTTATTCTCCTCTTTCAAAATGCAAGCATAAAAGCTGCATAAAGTTATATTCTCTCCTCCTCTATGGCTCCCTATTCCTTTTCCTCATAGCAGGGATTTACCGGTATGCTTCTTTGCCCTCCTTTTCCTCTTCCAGATCCACCGTTAGTACTTTTTCCCCTGAGAGATGAGCTGCTCAGTACTTCCATATTTTGTACTGCAACCAGCAGAGCTGTGGCTCCAGTGCTGGAAAGAATTATTGGCTGCCACCACCAGCTCTTTGAACTATAGATAGCTGCCTTGAAGCATGTGCTAACCAGATGTGACAGACTCCATGAGTTCTTGGTCTCCACTTCCCTGTTCTGCTTTTTCAAGAGTCTCTGAAAATCACTGTCCTTCCATCTGTTGATGCTGAGGAGATGCTTGGAGAGCTTGGAACCGATTGGCCATGGGATGCAAAAGCTATTGTACTACATGAAGGAAACGAGAAACGCTCTTGGGTTGAAGGTATGAGCTCAGTTAAAGAAGCGCAGAGACCCCAGGTGTTGACTGCAAGCTAGTTAGCAGGCAAAAGGCCAGGGTGGCAGTTCAAGAGAACGTAAGGTGGTGAATGGTTCCTGTGGAAGATAGTTAGGACACTCCTACTCCTCAGATGCCTTTCTTGGCTTACTGGTGCAGCTGGAAGTGTGATACATCTCATGCGTCACAGCTAAAATTCTGGCACCAGGAATGGGGGACATTTAGGGAAGGATGACACATATTTAGCAGGATCTCCCTTTTATGTCGTTGTTTAATTTAAAAGCATGGGAACCTTCATCAAAATTTGAAAGGAGGGATATTTAGGAAGAATTTTGCTGCTATTGGGTAGCAAAAGAAAACAAAAAAACCATGGCCAAACACACTGAAGGGATCATCATCTGGGGCAGAGAGGTGTCTGGCACCATGCGGGTAGAAGTGACGCTAAGGCGCTCTGCATCTCTTTGTTCCTAGCCATGCCAAGTCTAGGAAGGCTCCTGCCCTAATTCAAAGGGCTGTTTGAACAGCCAGGGACAGAAGGTCTCTGCCTGTGTCCCAGGAATGCTGACAGACGTGAAGGTGCTGTGCCATCTAGGGATGTCTTTGGCTGTTTACAGCTGCTCAGCCTCAACGGAGAGCAGACAAAGGCAAAGAGCTGGATATACTCAGAGCTATTTTACATCAAAAAGATACCTTGAAAAACCTAACTATAATTCCAGGCTAATTGTTGGTGTCCAGAGAGGATTCTGCTTACCACCCATCTGCTGGCCAGTGAGGCAGGTATCAGTTAGATAGAGAAGGAGGTTGTTTTCTGAAGAATCAAACAGGAAAATCTTTCTGGCACATGATGTTCAAGAAGGTGGCCTAACGGCCTGATTCTGGGTAGTGAGCGTTACACTCCACTCTAAATTTGTTTATTTGAGAGGATAAATTTCCATGGTAAAGCACTGCACAATTCTTTGAAGATGAACAAATGACAAGTAAAACAAAGACAGAGAAAGTTCACTTTACATTTTTGCACCTCCTTCAAAATAGGAGTAAAACGATTTTCCACGAGATCATGCAGAAGCTATTGGTAAACAATTTAGCCAGTATTTCAAGAAGCAACTCCATGATGGCTCACAAACGATTCCCATCATGCAAAATGTCTGGCCAACATCTTACTGCAGAGCGTGCACTGGTTTATAATTATTTTCTTCTGACTGACAAGAAGAGCCAATAAGTATTCTGTAAAAAATTGCAAGTGAAAAATACTTCAGTGCTTGCAGAGCTTCCCAACCGTCAGAACAGTCACCTGGGGATGCTGGGAAATACAGTTCAAGTCCCACTTGCAGCACTCTGTAAATTCCTTAATTGGCAAATAATATCTGTTCAATTAAAGCTGGTGTACACAACTGATTTCTTCCCTCTTCCCTAGATTTTCCACATACTCTAAGAAAAGTAGATATACTGCTGAAGAGCATGTTGCGTGCAGCTGTCAGAGAAGCATTTCCAGCTGTGCGTTTATTTTGCTGTTCCTGGTTAATTTGGCTAAGACAGGAATTCCTGAGTGGTGAGCTTATTTTCTTTTAATACTGCACCTGTATGCAAATACTAGATTCATGTCCATTCATGTGCTCATTGCTTTTTTCAGGGATTTTATTTCAAATTCCCAACTCAAGTATAATCTCTTCCTGCACAAAAACCCCTAGTGTTGCTACAAATATGACAAAATATTTATTCTAAGAAGAAAATTACTAGAACATTAACAGGGTTTTGAGTGATTCTAAGTCAAGGGATTTTCAACGAGCAGGAACAGACCTTCCTTGTGGTCCCATATGCAATCTTAATTTCAAAATGGCTACAAGCTGCAGATGCCCATCATGACAGTATTTAGCTGTATGTCACTCCTTTCGGCATATACATACAAACACATTCTTCTCTCAGCTCAGATGAAGAGATTAGCTAGGTGCTCAATGGATGATAAAGACAACTTCTTGGCTTGTATGAAAAGCGTAGATGAGGGCAATAATTACGAAATTTAAGTGGTGGTGGATGCATTAGTAAAAATGTCTTTATTCTTGTGTCGAAGCCTCCAAGTCACACCAACAAATTTATATGGATAGGCCCTGCCTAATCTTGCCGTCTCCAGTTCAGCTGCCCCCTGACCTGTGCTGGGGATTCACAGTACTGACGCCTTCTGGTTTTAAACCATTATTAAAGGGTCTGATGCTGCAAGTTGCTGGGACATCTCCTAACTATTGCAAACTACAAAGGGCACACGAGGCACAAGAAACTACGCGAGAAGTTTGCTGATCTCCCAGAAATAGCCTGCATCACTTCTACAGAAGGAAACAAACTCAATTTTAATTATGCACTGAATTAACATGCAGGTCAGGAGTAGACAGGATAGTAGATATTCTACACCAATTTTTGCTTTAAATTTGTTTTGAGGATTTACTTTCCCTCAAAGTCATACCTCAATATTAATTTTTTTCCTAGCTAGCAATTAGGTGCACAATAAGTAGCTACAAATACTGCTCAATATTGTATCACTGAACATGCAAAACTCAAGACTCTAATCTGCTATTTTATGTCAGCTAAGCAGCTGCGACTGTATGCAAATGAAAATCTGTTTTTTTTTCATATAAAGGCATGCATATGTGAGCGTATGCATTTAAATATAAAGATTCCTGATGTGACAATTTGAATGTAAAACATCAAATGCCCAAGTAGCAAGATGAACACTAATATAACAACTACAAGCCTTCACTGTAGTAAAGGTATTATTGTTAGGATAAGAACACATAAAAGGAAAGCTCTGAAAGTAAATGAAGCTTTGTAATTTTTTTCCTGTTCACAGAACTATGTTTACTACTATTTGCTGCCTTGAGCAATCTGATCTGACTTTGAAACTAGATGTGCTTTAAGCAGAAGATTGAACTGGAAGACCTCCAGAGCTGCCTTCAAACCTTTTTTTAAATTATTATATTTGAATGATTATGCAATTCCAATGAAGGATTCAGCAGATCCAAATTCAGCCAGTTACTTCCATCTCATTGACTCCACTTAATTAATCAAGATTTTACACTTGCTTCCTTGATTTCTTCTTTTTTTTCCCTCAAATCCATTTGGCTTACAACTGAGAGGAAAACTTTCTGCCAAGGAAAAAAGGAAAGGATTGAGTCATTTCAGCAAGAATCCAATCTGTTGTTCCAGGACCCTCCAGGATTTTCTTCTCCCCATGAGGATGAGTGCATACCTTATGAAATACACCCAAACCTCCTGAGCAACAAAACTAAACACCATTTCTGAACATGTGTTCCTAAGTTTAGAAAACATGATTAATTGGAGCAGGATCAATACATAGTGAAATAAGAATGCTTCCTTTCTTCTTAAAAGACCACGTGCAAACGTGATTAGTTTTGATAATGTGACAATATCTGGAAGACCTTGTAAAATGAGTTTATTCTGAGAAGTGGAATGCTTTTTGTGAAAGTCAGGAGAGCCCTTTGCAATGGTGGGAAGGGAATGGGGGTTAACAGAACAATAAAAAGCCGATTCAAGACAGGTGGAGCCCTTAATTTCAGTTGCTCCACACTTAATGAGAAATCTGTGCCACAGCACTATTAAAGTTAAAAATTAATTGCAATGTATTGCCCATTAATAGCCAGTATTCAGAACAAAGAAAGCATGGGGAATTCGCTCACTCTGGTATTCTATAACATCCAGTAGCAACAGATAAGCACAACACAAGTACAGCCAGAGCAGGGAGCTGGAAATATTTATAGAACAGGCACAAATGGAAAAGCAAGAATGCTTATTCATATAGGTGAAGATTAAA
Source organism: Rhinoptilus africanus (assembly GCA_013400135.1). NCBI lineage: Eukaryota > Metazoa > Chordata > Aves > Charadriiformes > Glareolidae > Rhinoptilus > Rhinoptilus africanus. Next base: position 208,059 of record VXBO01015148.1, read on the forward strand.
TAGTACAAAAGAAAATTGACACTGATAGTAGCAGAAAGAATAACAGAAAGAACATCTAATGATACCAACCCTTGCATCAAAAGCTTTTGACGTGTAGCTTGGATGAAGAGTATTTAAATATAAAAGGGCATTACATGATATTGCAGCAAGAGAGACGGCAGCAAGCAGAAACTACAGAAGATGGGATTAACATGATGGGGATATGGAATCACACAGGATTTCAAAGTAAGCATCATGTTGAAACAAGGCCACGGAAGACCACAAGCCCCGTAGTGAGTGAGTATAAGATTTAAACGAAGTGAGGTGAGGATCTACTATGGAGAGAAAGAGAATGGGCAAGCAACAAATGGTCTTGTAGAAGTTGTCTTCTGTGCTATGGGGTCCAAGAAAGCAAAAAGGAAAAAAGAAAAAAAAAAGAAAAGAAGAATCAGTTTAATTCAAACTTTCCTTTCTTTGGAGGCAAACAACCTGGGAACTGGGAAAAAAGTGAAGAAATAAAAGTATCGCACCTTTTAGAGCGTCCTTAATAATGAGGACTGCTAGTGTAGACTGATAATGTTTTCACTACTAAATAGAGTGCTATTCCCCTAGAAGAACAACAAAATGAGTAAAATGTGCAGGTAGAGACAAAGCTGCAGTCCAAGGCACCCAATCTTCATAGACTGGACACAGCTAGACCTTCCAGCCTCCCCAAGCTCAAGCTGATCCAGTGCAAGGGCAAGGAGTAAAGTATATTCTGAGTGTGTCTCAGAACAAAAACCTCCCTCAGGGACCCCCATCAGGTGTCCAGAAATCTGTCTACGCAGCACTGCAGAACTGGGGCCTATGCCCCTACTTGAATGTAAAATAATTTTACTTTACTGACCATGTATTTTAAAAATCTATTTGTTTCCTTCTCAGAGCACTTCAGCAAATACAATCAATACCTCCTAAAATATTCACAACTAAAAGACAATCAAGAAGATATTGCAAGTGTATTGATTTAAGCAAAACATTTGGTTATCAATGGCAAGCGGTTCCTTAAAAAAATATGCATGTGAAAACTTGCAAATCCAGATGAAGCAAATTTATGGAAGCAGCAGTTTCCATTTGATCAACGTAAAGGTCAAAGGATAAATAGACTGGATGCATTATTAAAACAAGCTATAAAAGTTGTTAATGTTTCCTTGACAATGCTATATAATTTTTCCTCTGAGCAGCAAGTATCCCAGCTATGCCAATTCAAATGTTGGGTTCTAGGGCCAGGAAATAACTGTCCAGAAAAATTAGTAGGACAGTATGCATCCACTTAAAAGAGTCTTTGAAATGGAATTCCTTACAAATGTTAATACACACAATCTTAAAGAGGCAAGACTTGATTATGTTTAATAGAGTACATGAGAATAATAAAGGGTTTTTTCCCATTTTTAAAAATAGCCCAGAATTGTGGAGAATTTAACTTCTGATGTCTATTTAAAAAAATATTACAAAATAATGAACTGCAACTTAATGGGATGTGGGTAACATTGCCTTACATACATTTTTCTTTGCCTTGCATACATACTTTTCTGCTTACAATTTACTGTGAACTAAAAGCAGCAGAGCTTCAGAAAGAGAAGAATTTAATGACCAAAAAACACCCACTTCCTAAGGGTTTAATTCAGAGTTTATTGAAGTCAGAGGGCAGCTGTTTTGGTTACTCTAATGGGCTTTGGTTCATGCCCTAAGAAAACAGACTAATTTGAGAGCTTCCCATTGGATTTATACAGGCTATTGTAGGCCACAAACACATTAGACTAGTCAAACTCTATTCCAGATTTAAAAAAAAGACGAGGAAGTTGTCAGAGGTTCACATGCGCCACAGGAAAGTGATGGCATAGATCATAAGATCATATATCAATTTTTCTCTAGAAAGTTTAAATACACGCTCTGCAGAAAGTGTTTTTTGCATCTCCAAATATTTTATAAAAACTAAAAGACTTAGCTACTAAGGAAGGAGTACTTCTGAGAACAATTTGCTGTCTAATATACAGCGCACACTCAAAATTGTCATAGGTATATAGTTGGGGAATGGCATAAACCTGCAGCTGGAATGTGCCCCCTGCAGAAGGTAGTGTCTCTCCACCGGTGCAGTGGATGCACAGGACTACAGACACTGCGACCACCACCCTGCCCGCTGGGAGCATTCAAACCCCGTCCTGGGCCCCATCTGTCTTTCACTGATTTCTACCCAGCTCTGCAACACAGAAAGCTAGAGCTTCTCCCCTTAACTTCTGCTCTCAGCTCTCCTTTTCTTTAGCAGAGACAAGTGAGGTTATTTTCTCAGCTTCTACACGTCCCAAAGGATTCCACCCTTAATCAGTCCTGAGCGAATACAGCACAATATGCAAACAAATATTCCTTCACAAGAGATTTCAGCATGTTACTCTCTTTCAACACGTCAAAATAATTTCCCCCAGTTAAAAAGGAACACGGCTTTCAAATGTACTTTGAAATTTTGCACACTTTGATACATACAGAAAGTACTTACAGCACTTGCAGAATATTTTAATTGGCTTCTTAGCAGGACAGAGGATTTCACTAATTCAAAATAAAGTTGTGCTTTAAAATTATATTTCCTATCGCTAGAACAAGGTTAATGTAAAAAGCTTTTCCTAATGCTAAGATTCAAGGTACTTCAGATGGCATTAATGACATCTGTTTAAATTATAATTATGTGACCTGTACTTTTCTTCATGCTGTTTCAAGAAAGCTGGCAATAAAGACAGCAACATTCATGCTGAGAATATTTTTTAAATGAAACAAGGTGAAAGGAGGACAAACATTTGATAAATTTCCATGAGACAGAATCTACTTTATGCAGAAGCCTAACTGTCAGATACGCAACAATTTGCAATCATCACAAGAGCAGCTGGAAGGTTAAGTTAATACAGCTCTGTATATGCCGGTTTGCCTTTTTTACTTCATTAAAAAGTTGGATGCCTACTTACCAGTTTCTTGGGGGAAAGGTATTCATCCATAAGTAGCTCTCCGTCGTCTTTAATCAGCGGACTGGGATTTAGGTTGCCTCGCCAACTCAAATCAGTCACCCGGACTGCAGCTGAGGCTGGACAAGCAACTCTGCCAGGATTCCTCTTCAGGTCCATCTCAATATGCTTTGAACAAAAGGATAACAAGTGGTCTGAATTTTTCCCTGTATGTATTATTTTCCCTTTAGTAAAATCTATTTTGACTCCTATTGCAAGCAAGCAAGTGCCTATGGAGATAAAGGTTTCTCTAATAATGCAAAACAATGCATCACGTAACATATTTTCTTCCTTTTCTTCACCCTCAAGAGCTATCCTAGACCCAGATCTCATTCAGCTTTGAGTGTAAGCTTTTACAGCAAACTGTCGTTTGCAGTTATACAAACAGCCAGGCATACCTATGGCTCTGTACAACGAAGGTAGTCAAGAACAAGCTACTCGGGACACTAGTCCTTTCTAGTCTTCTCACTACTCCACTCACCCTTCTCTGGAGGCTATGAACTTCCCATCCACATGGGACTCCTACCTACCAGCTCCCTCTTGAGATGTGTGAACAGCACTCAGCAGAGCTCTGCTGGGCTCTAGGCTGCAAGTGCCAGCACCGAGACATGTCACCGCTTCTCTCCAGCATTTCGAGCTCTGCCTATAGGCAGCACGGACGGCAGCAGTCTGTATTTGCTGTCCTAAATTAAATGTACCTGCATTGTTACTGACTGCCCTTTGGGTCAGGAAGGCCATGGCTACTGCCTTCTAGTTCTGAAGAGAGTCTGGTTGAAAATAAAATTAAAATACAAATGAAACAAAACTGTGTATGCTTCAAGTGAGGAATGAAATCCAAAGCCTGAAGATAAAGCACTTCAAAAGTGTTCATTCTTCAATTCCCAATGCTATTCCTTTTACAGAAATATTAACGATTAACTTTGAAATATGAGAATAAGCGTATGTACACCCTTTGGAGTTAAAAAGCAATCAGCTGTACCCCAATGGTACAAGCATTACTATGATTTATACAGCTATTTACTACTACTTGGCAGCAAGGAAGTATCACAGCTGGAAACATTGCTGTAACAAGAAAAGGCTAGACTAGAGAAAAGCCTTCTTGCTCTGCTGAAGAGACACCTGCAGTTTTCCTCTGTTCTCCACTGTGAAGCAATACTTATTCTTAGTGCTGGAAAAGTAATTAAATAATCAAGCTAATCGTAACTGGCTGATGGGGCTTCAGTGGTGGCCAAGACCTGAGAATTACCACCTTCCTTCCGCCTCATACTAATAAACAGTTAAACACAAGAGTGATTTCTGTTAGGAAAAAAAGTCCTGACTGCTCAACTAGTCATCTCTGCTCAAGAGGACTGGCTGGTTAGTAGGTTGGAGAGGTTTACACCAAAGAGACTTCCTGCTCTTACTACTCATATCCAGTCAAAAGTCTCCATTTCTGCACAAGCAAAAGAAATTCAAATGACTTGGTACTGTCAGAAAAAAGAGCAGGCCTTATCTGAAGAACAAAAACAACAAAAGATTAATGATCCATCAAACCTCTCCCTGCAGAATCTCCTAGCATTAGGAAAAGAGCAACCAAAACCTCACACTCCTAAATGCTCCTTCCAGAAGCTTATCAAGGGAGAGGCAACCCACAGAAAGCAAAAACTGTTTTTCCCAGATCACTGCACGTACTAGGCAAGCGTTCCTAGAGAAGAAGCTGACCTCTCAAATGTCTTATGTCTGAGCCACAACAATGTTCAACGCTTAAAAAACATATTCAAGAACAAATTCTTCAGAGACGCATTACTCCATTCAATCTTTCTTAATGGCTTTTAAAAGAAACACCATAAAGTGAATTGAGCAGTGACATTTACAGCTTCTAAAACCCCAGTGTGCCCATAGTAGTATGAGGACAACTTTCATACTCTGCCCATTAAGAGGGAAAAGTGATCCCAAAACCACTATGTGTCTCAGGTTTTGGAAGAAAAACTACAAGCCATAAATTGCTATTATCTGTTTCTTTTTCCAAAGAATTCTAGAATTTCTGATTTTTTTCCCTTCTTCTTTCTTTAGAGCAGGTCAGTATGATTTAGTCAGATTGAGTTGCAACAGTCATCAGCTGTCCCAGGAAATTCAAGAATCTTATGTGATACGAAGGTCTTCTGGCGTTGTCTTTATTTTCCTAAGAAAGAATTATTTTGGTCAATAACTGATTTGGATTAGAATATCTGACATATAAATGCTGGAATACCTTGGCAGTCGCATAAGACTTGTGTTGGATCATGAGCAAGTACTGGTGGTTCCTCCTAATTCAAGCGAGAATCATTATTATCCAGAGATAATCCCACATGTTATCAGAGCTAAGTGGAGTAATAATCAGAAATCACTGATGTAAGGCGTGAGTGCAAAACATAGTTAGATAATAGCAGGATTGTGTAGATTCAGGATGCAAAGAGTTAATACACTTGCATAAAACAAATTATTGTTCTCTTTTCTTCAGTCCATCACTATTACATTTCAGAATGTCCTCCAATCTTTGAAATATGTGTTGATACAGCACTTACTTAAGGTTTGACAGGGAAATCAATTTGTGGCTTAATATCTGAAGTAACACTTCCAATTCTATACTTCCCGCTATTGATCTGCTGCTTGTAATTATTGTAACATTGGATTAGCAAGAAGAAAAGTATTTTCATCACAAACTGTCTGGGATCAAATTGAGTTATTGTCAGCAAACAAAACTAAGTTCTTTTTTACATGCTTCCATCACTTCAAAACTTTCCCCAGAGAAGAATCTTATTCTCAACATGGATCAAAATAACATCCTCAAAATGAGGAATATAGAAAAGCTAAGAGTGCAGGAACCCCAGTGCTGAGGTACCAATCTTACATAAAAATCCATAAACCTCCGAAATCTCCAGCACTGTGTAGGAGAGAAGGGGGCCTGGCACAACTACTCTCCCTACAGATACAGGAGTCAGGCTTTCATCAGGTCCACCTGACTTTCTGAGACAGGTAAAATCATTCCAGTAAAGCCACCTCACCCACTCATTTAAAATGCTAAAAAGCAAATGAGAAATCTATTTGACAATGCACAGGACAAGCAACTAGTGTCAGCCTCAGTGGGATAGTTTACAGGGACTGGAAAGATTCCCTCATAATTAAAGAGGTGTGAGAAGTCACAAACCTGAAGATTACACCCCACAGAAGATGGTCGTATTGGATATATGTTGGATCTATACACTGAATGGTAACGCAGATCATTCCTGCAAGACTTTGTGGGACCAACAAGGATGGAAGCTAACTGCACCTAACACAAACCTTCAATGAATACAATGGGAGAGCAAAGCAACACCAGTAAGTAGATGAGAGTGTCAGGGAAAGAGAAAATGGCTGAAAAAAAAGGGGGTTTTGTCCTGCATGTGAATATCGAGAAGAATAAAAGAATGAAAGAAATCAAAGACTTAGTTTTTGCAGGATTTGCATCATAGGTGTTGACTTGGCAGGCTCTGGATAACACGTGGATAACTAGAAGCAGATAATCAGTGAGTGCAGGAGAAATCAATGACTAGAGCAGTGGGATGGAAGACCCTGAATTCTACAAACAGTTAATCTACCAGCTTTCCCCACTGCTGCCACTCTCCTTCCCAAAGTGAATGTGATGATGATAAGCTATTCAATTCACAGACATGTTGTGAAAGTTCATTAAAAACTGCATGACGTTTTCAACATATATAGAGTAATACATTTAATGAAGATCATTATTAAAATTAAATTATCATTGGAACAACACGTTATTCGAAATCCCTGCAGACTACTGTTATTTGCTAGAAAGAAGTTGGCAGAGAGAAGTTATTTGATGTTCTCAGGGTCTGACAAACTGGTAAACCTCCAAGATTTGATTTTCCTGCTACAAGATTTATCGAAGAGTCAATGATAAGATCGTGTATTCTTCATTAAATATATATTAATATGCATTTCAAATACAGCAATTGCCAGAAATGTTTGACTCCATATTAATTATGGCTTCTTAAGTCTGGGAAGGACCCTTTGAATTGTGCGTCTCGTCATGATAATGTCTAATGCAGCCTTCAAGACATTACCTAAAGAGCTTGTCCAAGCAATTAGGCGACTGTTTAAAGACAAAAAAACCCCAAAACAACAATAATTCATCCACATTTACTCTAAGAAAGACATATACCTCTATACGTTAACATCCCATATAAAAATGAATCTCTGCTCCCTTAGGCCAGCTTCTCAACTAGCATTCTCTCCTGCTCTGTGGCTAGCCATGCTTTCAAAAAGCTCCACTGGGCAGGGAGGAGTGCCATTTCAGGTAGGGCACTGCAATCTCTAGGCCCTTATCTTTATGTCACCAGCCTAAAAATTCTCTAAAAAAACCCCACATTTGAGAACCCTTGTGCTATCTATTCCTTCATGACAGGAAGCCTGCACTGCAGACTTGCATTTCTCTTGCCCTGCATAATGTAATTTTTATTTGTTTAATCCAGAATCACAAATTGAGTAGTGCCCATACTGTTACCACTGCCACAGAATGAAAACAAAGAATTTTGTGTTTACTAAGGATTTGACAAAAGGTTGGGTTTGTAAGTCCCAAGGGATCTATGAGTGCCCTTTTAAGCATAATTTTATGCAAGTGCACTACAGATAACCTCTTCTGGAAAAAACTGTTTGGGCATCTGGAATTTACTATGAAGTCATCAGGAAACTACTGTTACAATAATCCACCCCTAATGGCAAAAACAGTTCCTGATACATTTATATAATATAAAGCATCGTGCAACACACTACTATTTAAGCAGGTGCCACTTCTGAAAAGTTGAAAAAGAAAACATTTGACCTTATATTAATGGGAATCTTTCTTTTCCATATATGTCTAAACGATCTTGCTTTAATCTTCTGGTTTTGTTACACAGAAGAAGGTAACAACTACTCCAGTAATGCTACTTTAATATCAAGGTATCATGTAAACACTATAAAGAGCAGTCATAAATATTCCACTTTTGTGCCCTACTAAAGAAAAAAGGCTTTTATGAGAATGCTGAAATACCAAGATATCAATATCCTGTTTAACATAATTAAAAATTCACTGACTTCAATGACGTTCAATGACTCAAATGCTTACAATGGTGGTTTTGTTTAACCGTTCAGTCCATTTGAGGCCTTGGTTCAAGCACCCAAATTTGCACGTAAAGCAAGGGTACCGATTTGCCTCATTGTTTACCTTCCTGATTTATGGTTTTACAAGCTGTAAGAGTGCCTGACCCTCCTTTGGTATCACATGTAAATCCTCCTTACAGTTGTCATGACCATGTAGGTAAGCCTTGGGATCTATGTCCCACACAGTCCTTGGGGAAAGTTCCTGGGAGGTTCATGGACTTTGTATTATCCCTGTGCAGAGTTGAGTTCAAACTGCACCATTATCCAAAGCAGCAGTGATCCCAGAGAAGAAAATGCATGCTACAAACCCAGCCTAGGTTTGAGACAACACCCTTGAGATAAAAGGCGTTTCATGTTCTTAAAAAACACAGCAGTAATAAATAAAAAGGCAATGCATTTAAATGCCACCCATTTCTCCTTTATATATCTCCAAATTGCATGTATTAAAAAAGCAGGATATAAAATACTTTCCCAGATCCTGCTGAGGAGGTTGTAAGGCGATGAGAAATTTTTTATCATATGTGCTGGAAATGCCTCTAAATTAAATAATTCCAGAACTAGCTTGTCAAACGTTGCCCTGATAGCAGGATAAAAAGCAGATTGTTCTCCATTACATGAGCTATTACATGTCAAAGAAACAATAAACCAAAGTCCAATCACTTGTTTTTTGTTTCAAGAGTCCTGTGGTGGGAGGGAATTAGTGGCAATTTCTGTCTGGCTACAAACATTCATTGACACTCTCTGCAGTGCAAGTCTACAGATAGTGGCTATGAATGAGCATGGATTATCTAAATACTTAGCTGAAGCTGCAAGATGCTACAGATTTAGGGTTTTTTTTTTAAATATAGCTGAACTTCCTGCTGCAAGAAAATGTCTCAAGAGGCTCTTCTGCTGACTGTTCCCACTCCTCCCCACAATCACCCTAAGAAAAGCAAAGCAGGGAACAGGATGTGGGGGCAGCTGGTGAACAACAGAGGTTGAGGAAAAACAGAGCTCCAAGGTGCCTATGCCTTCACTGCCAGAAGGTTGACAAATGATCTTATAATCATTTCAGTTACTGGAGGAGATAAGAGTAAGTCCCTCGCCATTTTAACTTCAGCAAGGTAGCCAGGGATCAGGAAGTGCATTTGGCTCTTCATGTCCACAGGTTTTCATCCAACAGTGTCCAGATGTTAAACAAGGGAGAAATAACGCTGCTCTACTTAAAATCCTCCTGTCCTTATGTAGGGGCATTGTCATGGATAGCTAATGCCAAGGCACACAGGAATCAACATATCTGTGCTTGTCACATGCATAGATCCTGCTTTAAATGTAGATGTCACTGGAGCGGAAGATTCTAGGCAATTCTAACATTAGTTTCAGCTTTATTAAAATATAAAGTATTCAATGATAATTTTATTCTTTTCAACTATTCCCATGGTACAGATATTAATTTAAACAACAGCACCAGCTTAATGAAGTCTTTTGTTAGGAAATGCTTAATATACTTCTTTTTAGGATATCCTATTCTTATTTCAGAAGACAGAATGTTCAGAATCATTCTGTAATCAGAATTAAGATTTGATCTCATGTTTAATACTCCCCATGTTACCTTAATATCTATTGGATAGTTGTTAACCTTCAAAGAACAATAACCCAAACAATTATTTTTTCTAAAACATCAGCCAGGTCACTCAATTACCCTCCTTGAATTTAAAAGGCCTAATTCAGCAATTATTTAAATTGCATGCTACTGCACTTACCAAGGAAGGACATAAACAAGGCAAGGTTTTGCAGAGTCAGTATCTTTTTAAGATCAACAGATATAATTAGGGGAACAAGACAAGTTTTAGGACACACAAACCCATCTTCATGCCATGAGCACTTATGCATACTCTCCAAGCTCAAAGAGGTAATGTAACTCAGCACCATAGTTTTAGGTCCCAGTCCTGAAAAGACTCATTCACATGAACAACTTCACACAGAGAGAGTAGGGAGATGACAAAGTACAAAGCTTATCACTTGGCTAACACAAGATAAAAGCATCTGCCAGTATCATTTAAAGTATTAACAAAAGCACTCCCACCAGCCTCCCTCAAACGTGTATTCCTTCCTCACAACAGCTCTGCAAGAGATGGTCTACAACCAGGCTGAACATCTCTCTGCTCTTCATCAGACACGTTACATAAAGTGCAACAGGTCAGGGCTCACACTGAAGTAAAAGTTGTCCAAGCTGTTTTTTCTTTAGCTTCCAATTTGACTGATAAGAATTAAAAATATAAATCCCAGCATACTATTTCTGAGCTGCCAGAGCTGGGCTGAAGAAAGGCAGCCAGGCAGCCCAAGCACTCAAGACCAGCTCTGCACATCCTACAACTACTCTATGAAAGTCTGAGGGTGTTAAAAGAAAAGTTACCTTCAGGAAGCTCTCTGCTTATGATGTGTATTTAACATGTGGAAAAAGAAACAATACTGTCTGAGCACATGGCCTGCAATATATATATTTTAAAAGTAAGAAGTGGCACGATGAAATAATATTATAGGAGGGAATAAAAAAAAAAAAAAAAAGAAGATTTGAGCATCTTAGGGATAATTTATCACCCACACAATAATCTCCCTGAGTTGGTGCTGGTGGGTGATGCCTTTGGACATATTCTGTTATCACTGTAAAGGTACTTTCTTACTGAATAAAGCTTTTGTAAGTGAATAAACTAATTTGCATAGATTATACCATATTCCACTGGTGGTCACACATAGTTTGAGATTAATCCTCTGCAAGTGACAAGAGCAAAAGGATAAGTTGTAAGTCCCCCATAGACTCAAAATTTCACACACTTTTAAAAATATTACATAGAAGGCAGCGTCAATTGTTGCAAAGATAGGACAATATAAAAAACCGTCCCTCTCTCACTGAAAACTTAAGCTTTGCTTTAGTGTTGCCCTAGTTATCCTTTCTTCTCATGTGTAAAACCTTCTAACCCTACACAAATACTGCTTTTAACCTAGCTTTGAGGTCGTTATCTGGGGCTTAAGGCAAGAGCTTTTCATATCAGTTGACACTCCATTATGAAGAAGCTGGGTAAGTCACCTGAATACTGGTCTCTCTCCAGCGCCTTCCCCAGTTCCCACATGCCCAAAGGTCTTGCAGGCTCTCTCCATTCATTAGGATAATAATATCTCATTGCAAGGCAGTTTTCTGAGACTCAAAAAGATGCAGTATCTCCCTGCATAGGTAAGCGCAGGCTCAGATCAAGCTTACAGCAGTGCTGCTCATTCACAGGACTCGGGACTAAGTGGAGGATAGCAAATGTCACTCCAGTCTACAAGAAGGGCAAGAAGGAGGACCCGGGCAACTATAGACCGGTCAGCCTCACCTCCATCCCTGG
>VXBO01015148.1:223993-245673 GCA_013400135.1 Rhinoptilus africanus
AAGCCCCGCCCACTGCCCCGCTGTCTCTGCCCCCCGCCGCGGCCGCCCCTCCTGGCTGGAAGCGGGGAGGATGGCGCTGGCAGGGGGAAGAGAGGCGATGTAAAGAGCAGGAGACAAGTGGAGAGAGCAGGGGTAGGCACGGCATTGATCACAGAGTCATGGAATCACGGAATGGTTAGAGCTGGAAGGGACCTTACAGATCATCTAGCTCCAGCCCCCTGCCATGGGCAGGGACACCTCCCGCTAGACCAGGCTGCTCAAAGCCTCATCCAGCCTGGCCTTGAACACTTCCAGGGATCCACAGCTTCTCTGGGTAACCTGTTCCAGTGTCTGACCACACTCTCATAAAATAACTTCTTCCTAATATCTAACCTAAATCTCCCCTCTTTCAGTTTAAAACCATTAACCCTCCTCCTATCACTCCACTCCCTGATAAAGAGCCCCTCCCCATCTTTCCTGTAGACCCCCTTTAGGTACTGGAAGGCTGCTGGAAGACCTCCCTGGAGCCTGCTCTTCTCCAGGCTGAACAACCCCAACTCTCTCAGCCTGTCCTCACAGCAGAGGTGCTCCAGCCCTCTGAGCATCTTCATGGCCCTCCGCTGGACCCTCTCCAACAGGTCCATGTCCTTCCTGTGCCGAGGACTCCAACACTGGACACAGTGATCCAGGTGCGGTCTCACAAGAGCAGACGGGGAGAATCACCTCCCTCAACCTACCTCCCCTACCCGTCCTGTTAAAGACAGGAACGGGATGGGAAATGCAGCAGGACACTGGATGGGATTTGGGTGGCAGGTGACCACAGGGCTGAAGGAGTCGGGGTGTAGGAGGGGTGTTGAGAGTGCCTCTTCCCAACAGCATCTGAAACCTTCTGTGCAAGCTGATGGATAACTAATAACGCCATCATGCACGAAGGTGACTGCACACCCCTGTCGTTAGTCTGCAGCTTCCCTGGGGCAATCACTCCATTAGCTCAAGCGGTGAGTGGCTGTGCTGAGGACTGAAAAGCACGCCTTGTGATGCGTGGCAAGGCCAGTTTCACCAAATTATTTTGCATTTCAAAAAACAAGAAGCAAACAGACTAAAAGACTAGATTTCCCGACAAGAATGGTCAAAAGATTAGACATGGCAGAAAGGGTTCTCAAACATTGGAACAGGCTGCCCAGGGAAGTGGTGGAATCGCTATCCCTGGAGATGTTTAGAAGACGGGTAGACGTGGTGCTTAGGGACATGGTTTAGTGATGGTTTTGTCAGTATTAACCTGATGGTTGGGCTCAATGATCTTAATGGTCCCTTCCAACCTAGATGATTCTATGATTCTTTGAACAGATTTGGTTCAATTTTTGTTGGTGACATGACCAAACATCTCTGTTGGTACAGGAGTGCAACTCTGGTGCAGCTCCGTGAGCAGCAATGTGCTGTTCTTTCCCCATTCACTATCTCCTGGTCGGAGATTGCCATGGCATCATCATATTCCTTTTCCACTATTCAACCCCGATATAAATAAAGACTACTTACTAATTTGGGGGAGAAAATCACAGTGCCATCAGGGCCAAATGCAGACCCAGGGCACAGACAGGCTATCGTGTGGGATTAACTTCCTGTGGTTTAACGAGTTACCGTGCATCTGCAGAGCCATCTTAACTGACCACATTAATAGCCCTTCCACCCTCTAAACCAAATGCTTTTGCTTTCCCTTAAAATGATTTCTTTAAAAACGCAAGGGACTAAAGCGCAACACAGTCAGTTTTTGCAGCTCCACTGAGAAGCAGTAATTTATTAAATCATGTTAATTCAATCATACAGACTCATCTGTCCATAAATTAAATTTACCTCTTCGAACACACGCATTACCTGATCTTTTAGCCTCACCACAATGTATTTATTCAGAACATTGCTCTTACCGTTCTCACTCATGCTTAGGAGGAATCTACATTTCCACACTTTAAATACAGGATTCATAAATCAGGCACCTAGGAAAATGGGATCACACCCTCGATGGCCCCACATGAAAAGCCTGCTTTTTCAGGGGTTTACTTTCAGGATGGTACGCAGTGTTTTCTTGGGAGCAGCCCTTAGCAGTGTTCCTCTTTGGGGCAGGAAGGTAGGAGCCTGGAGGGAAGACACAGTGTCCTGCCTGCCATTTAGAAGAGGCTGGGGTTTTGAATAACCCACTTGCATGTACTCCCCCCCCACACCTCCAATACATACCATACCTTTGTGAGGATGTTGGAGAGCAGTAGCTGCTGGCGGATTGCATCAGCATTTCCTCTGCAACAACATCAAATTTACTCTAGGGTTTGGAAAATTCTGTCTTAGAGCACAGGTCAGGAAATGTGTTGACTCCCCTCTTGCAGGGTCTGACAGTCAATTAACGTCAGAGAAAATCACCAGGGGCCTGATTTTCCAAGGTGATGAGCACACTCAGCTCCACCTGGTGTCATTGCAGTCCAGCTGCCCATCTTCACAGGAAGGAAGGACACGGGCCTTGACGCGCTCCAGGAAGGTAGCATGATTCACTGAAAACAACACTGAATCAAGCACCTGCCCCTTGAATTTTATTCCCAACTCTGCCATTTATCTTCCAGGTAACTAGCTCAGGTCACCTTGACTCAGTTTCCCCCCCCACCTCTTACTGGGACACACTTCCCAAAGCTTATCTACGGAGTAAGCGTATCATGTATGCACACATCTGCATGGTAGTTTACTTATTTTCCTTCTTTTGCTGGAAATAATCTTGTCACGGCCAACTCAGCCTGAACTATTTGAAACCAATCAAAGAAGAAATGCATCTTTCCATCATTAAGCAAGAGAAAAATCTGTCACTATTTCAGGGTAAATACAAGAGCTTTATGTCTGCGCTGTTCAGAGTTACTGTAATTGTGCTGGCACCATTCCCAGAGCTGAGCTAAGGTCAGTGAGAAACCTGTAAATTAATAACTGTGGAGCTGATGTGATCTCTATCCAGGAATCACACTGTACATTCTTGAAGCTTTATAGGAGAGAAAAGTTACGTTAAAGAAACGTTTAACATTTTTTAGTCTTAATATTGACAATTAGTGTACCCTGGACCAACTGGGAGATGTTGGACCTGATTCTGACCTCACAGGAACTTCACAAAATGTGATAGTCTGGATTAATTATATTGGTGCTACCTAAATGAACCGTAATCAGGTGAAACTTCCTCTGAAAACCAAGCCTACACGCGCTTTTCCGTTGAGATCTCATCTTAAAAAGTCCTGGTTTTATCCAGTCACAAGCAACATCCAGTCATCCCAGTCACTAATTAATATTATTGATTAATTGCTAATTGCTGTTGCTACTTGCATTATTAACATTTAGGAATTACATTGTACTACGACCTGCAGGTCAGAAATGGCTTTTCTGGTTAGAGGAACCAGTTTTCTGCCATTGTGGCAGAGTCAGTTAGATAACTGGCAGTCTCTTCCTCCTTCTTCTGAAAGATTGGTTCAAAGCCTCTCTCTGAAGATTACAGACTTCCTAATTTATAGGCTAAAATTATTTATTGCCAAGTTATACCTACTTGTTCTTTTGCCAAATTTTTTTTCAGCTTAAAATAACTTTTCCCCTCTGATGTTTGTATTCCTGATATATTTATAGGGCCCACTGTCATCTACTCTTGACATTTATTTTGCCAAGTCATACAAGCCAAGCTCAAAATCTCCTGTCATTAAAGACAGGCTCAAAATTCTTTTTATCATCCTGGTTTTTCTTTTCCTGCTTTTCTTTCTTGAAGATGAGTGACCAGAACAGTATAATTAACTCCAGATGTCTTGTGCAGTGGAATACTCTCCTTTCTGTACTGTTAATGTCTGGTATATCCTGGGGTCATGTTATCAAGGTCATAGCAAATCAGTTGCTCATAATCATCGACTATTAAGATGGGGTTCCTCTCATCCTTTGTCCTCCCTGGTTGCAAAGGTAAGTGGAATGGAAGTCCCCACTGTGGTAAAAGGTTTTGTAAGTATGTGACCCTGCACTGTGTACACACGACATTTCATTCTATTCCTATTACCCCACACCCTTATTCCCATCTTCCTCTGGGGATACTCCTTAATCATTTGCAAATGTCATGAGCATGCTTCTGTCTTTTCCAAATGGCACTAACAGAAATTAAGATGAGCATTGTCCATAAGGACCTCCACTGCAAACTACATTTCAGCCTGTTAGTCCCCCTTGCAGCATGATCTCTTCTCCCTATTAGCCAGCCCTGTAATCACCTTTTTGTCTTGTCATAATCCCTTTTCCAGCATAACTACTAATTTTCCTTTGAGACAGTACTGAAGGCTGTCCTAAAGTCCCAAAATAGTAGTATTTTTTTTTCATCTAGAAGATTAGTCCTCTTACCAGAGATAGGTATAATCAACTTTTGGTAAACTCTTGCCACACTTTCCCATGTCTTTACTTATGCTTGCAGTCAAAATGTGTTGTAAAATGTTACATACTCTTAGGGGTCAGACTGATGGGTGTGTGTTAGCCTACATCTTCTCTCTCTTGCCTCTCAGCTTTTTCAGAACTGGCATGCATTTGCAGTCCTCTATTTCTGTAGCATCATCCCAAATGTGACTGCTTTGTTAAAATGTTCTTTCAGTACAGCAAGGCAGAAATTTCTCAGTCCCCAAGTAAAGTGTATTAAACTCCTGAAATTTTGCTTTCTCCTTGGATAATTTCCATTTGTGTGAAGTTTTCATTAGCCATCCTACCACTGCCACAGTGTTACACATCCCTATTGAAAGCAGAGGAACAGGAATTACTTTAAACTGTAAATCCACACCTAGATGATCTTCAGGCTTGCCCCATTTGGGTTTGATTTTCAACTGTTCTTAATCTTTACATAAAAAGTGTCAATACAGCTAACACTACCATATGAACACCATGCGTGGTAAAAGATGTGCTTCCAGAAGCTTGTTATTCCAGGTGGATAATACAGAGCAAGGATATTTACCTCCATTTTATACAAGACAAAAATCAAAACTAATCTACGATTGAGTGGTGAATTCATACTATGGTACTGCCATCCCTGTCCAGACTGCTGCTCTGCTGGAAAACTCTCCCATCTTCTTGTATTGCATGATAAGCAGAACACTGACTACCTTTGGTAATTCCTCTGTTGGTTAAGAACTAGCAACTATCATGGCATTTTCCAAAAAATCAGCTCAGGTCTGCAGAAAGAGCTTTGTTTGAAGTCTTGACTATGGCATTAACCTCAAGATTTCAAGTGCTTGAAGTCATTATGTTCAGAAGATGACGTGAGAACAGTTTTGACCATGACAGGTGCTTAGGACTTCATCCTCAGAAGCAATGAATGAGGCTGGGAGGGAGTAAGAACTGATCCAAAGATCCGGAGGATGATAGGAGTCTGTGAATTGAATTTATTTTGCCGTCACTGCACCTGGCATGAAAAGAAAAGGCAATGAGATGATCCAGTTAAAAAAAAAAAGTCTTCTCTGACTCACTGAATCCGGGCATTTGTTTTTGCTCCTTTTCACAGGCTTATGTGAATTTATAAACTGCAATCTGAAGGGAAAGCTTCGTCAGGCAACATATGGCATTTTGTACAAAGCTGTATCTTTTCAAGCTGGAGTAGACCTAGAAAAACTTTTGCTAACTGTTTTTATAGAGTATTTTAACTCATGCTGAAAGACAGGCGATCATAGTTTTTCTTTATCCTTGCTTCTGTGAACAAGTAAAGCAAACTACTGATGTCACCAAAGTCATACAGAAACCGTGTGTCGCATCTGAAGGTGACCACGCACTCTGGAGGTCCTGACCCAGGTCCTGAGCAGCAGACCCCATCTCCTCTCACTGCTGCATCCTCGCTCAAGGAAAATGAACCCCCTCCTTGGCTTGGTAGAGATTTCAGAGGTACATTTTCAGAGTACTAGAAGGCAATAAAATCAACAAAGGGCACCTTCTTATGGTGAAGGGTCTCTTAGAGAAAAGGTAAGCTTAAGACAGGCTTAAAATGTGTTGGGATATCTCATTAGCTTAAGCTCTGATCAGATTCAGCTCCGCTGGGAGGGAAGAAGTCCGGTGGAATCCCACTTACTTTCAGGCAATACCCAGTGCAGATGCCATACCAGAGGGCTGTTTCCTTCCTTTGTAATATTGCTTTAGAAAGGCAGGTTTTGGTTCCAGACAGTTGCACTGCAGTGCAGTTGGGATGACTGATTGGGATGAAAGACATGAGGTAGCAAAGGTGAGATAAAGCGCTGTATTAATATTTGAGCTACCAAGCCGGGGTTTCCTAATTCCAGAAGGGCTTATCTCCTAATTCTGCCTGAATTTTAATGAAGAATTGTAAATAAATAAAGGTAGGTAAGATTTCTCTTCCTTCCCATTTTTTACAGGAAAAAGGAAACAAAAGCTGTGTTATCCGAAAAAATTATCGAGAGCCAGAAAACCATGCTTGCATGTTTATATCGTTCCTGACCCAAGATTAATCAATTGTGATTTGAAATACCTGTGTATAAAATGAAGATTATTGGTTTGTGTCTCTCTTCAAGGCCATGTACCTTTCTCAGTTTCCTCTGAGTCAAACTATTCCCTGGTTTTAGGAAGCTCAAGGACACTATCTGCACACATCTGCTTTTCCAGAGTACGGCACCCTGGCCCACCGTATGGGACAAGCTAAAGCCGCCTTACAGCTGCCAGTAAGTCATTTTTACTAAAGCTCTGGTAGGTACAAACCCCAACATTGTTACAACCGTAGTACCAGTATAGGGGTTTCATTCAGTTTAGGGGCATCACAGCGCTTAGTGTGGTAGAAATCCTCATCAAGAGAAGGTCTTGCTAAGAGGGCTTAAAAACCGCAGGCTTAAAAGAAAAATATAAAAGGAAAAGTGTTGACTGTGGGATTAAGGCCCCTGGGACACGAAAGGCTTCTTGCCGATGCTATTTATAATTTACACCACATTGTAAATGGTCCACATTGTTGGTGGTCCTTGCATTTCTTCTGGGATGAATTGCATCGTCAATGATTCAGTTACAACTTTGTTTTCAACATTAAACTAAGAGAAAAATTAACTGATGTTGGAAAGGAGTTAAGGTAAATGACTGTTTCACCATAGTTTTGCATGAGCATCACTTGTTGTTTGCAGTGCAAAGAAACCTGTGGCCTCACTGAGCTTTTAGGTCTGTTTTGCCAAGCAGGCGTTAGCTGTGAAATTCATCTCACTCTCCTCAGGCAGGGGAACCAGCAGCTTTGCAGTGTGTACTTGCTTTTTGTGCCAGTGCAAAGCCACCACAAAATGTTACCAAACCAGAAAGACGTTGATTTATATTTACTTCCCATCAGTATATGTGACAATACAGGTTGTGAAGCAGTGGAGAAACTGGGGCTTTTAAAAAAATGAATCAGGGAGAAGCACCAGCTTGTGTGCCACTACACCACTAGTTTGCATGCACTTTGCACAGTTCTAAGCTTGCTCTGAATGCAACTCATGTACACCAAGGCTTTCAGCCGTCACTGCAACAGCACCGCTGCGAGCCACGATCCAGACAACAGCTTTGGCGAAAGTCCTTCACAAATCCCTGGCCTACGCGGGAGGAAACAAGTGGCTGGGGCACAGTCTGCAGTAGTGGAGGGAGGAGATGAGCAGGTAGATAAGGGGTCAGGCAGTTCTGCAGACTCGAACAAACGCTGCAGACCCTCTGCGTCCCCATGCACATCTATGTAATCTTAGGACCAGCATCTATAGCCTAGAAGACACGGCTCTCTGTCCTAACATGCAAAGAGCTTAAGTGTTTCTTTTGCCTCAAGTGCCTTGCCTGTTCCCAGTGCTCCCAGGGGTGTTTGAGCTCCATGGTCTGCTAGGTGATTCCTGCTTGCTTCTGGCTCAGCATCAGTGAATAAACTGAGAAAAGGCAAATATGGTCCTATCTGCTCTGTCAAAGAAACCCTTGACCCTCCACATCTGCTTCTGCTGCACACAGCCTGGATTCAAATCTGGAAAATACTTAACAGGAATGAAAACTGATGCAACACACCACCGTTCTGTATTGGGATTTTCCCCAGAATTTAAGGTTACCTTTTCCATGGATAGCCTCTTTGGAAGGCCTTGGGATTCATCTGTATTTAGGTCATTGTCAAGTGTAAATTCCTCTAGACTACAAGAAGGAACCCTATCCTCATAGAGAGGGAAGGATATTGTCCTGCCCTCAAAATTACAGGAGAGACCTGATTTCCAAATACTCTCCTTACAGCCCTGGCTCTGATAACACGTGATTAGAAAAAGGACTATGTACTTTGTTATTCCAGCAGCTAAGTTAGATTAGTGATGAGAGAAGCTGGATTATTGGTATGCTTCTGTACTTTTCATGCACTGTTGAGAAATTTCAGTAAAATTCATCTCTGTTACCTAACTCAGCATGCTGTGTGAGACCAAGAGAGATGCTCAGATAGCATTTCAGATAGAACATCTCAGTTCATACAAATATCACGCCTGCCTCAACTGCTTTACAGTTGGTTTTTAAGGCTGGATCTGTCAGCAGCCCCAGTGGCATGTGGCAGTAAACATGGCAAGTTGTCTGCTGCAAGGCACTCCAGCGATGCTTGTAGGCCAGCTCTTTGGCTATGACGTCCTGCACTTTATCACTGCATGCTTGCACTTTTGGCTAAGCACTCCATCCCAGTATCCTCTTTTCTCGAAACACCTTAGAAGAGAAACAGAGCTTAACCCTTATAGTGGCTTAATAGAAACTCCTAGTGCCTGGACTGAGTGGTGTGCATTTGGCTGAGCAAATCCCTTCAGCAGAAGACAGAAATACAGAATGGGAATCCTCTCATGACCACAAATTACTGTTATCTGTAGGAGTCATGATGCTCCTGTAGTACTATGACTCATCTCCATTTACTTCCTACAGTCTGAGCAAAGACCTTGGATTTCCAGACTTGCCCACCACTGTTAGCAATAGAGATGGACCTTTGACAGTCTCTGTTTCAATTTGGATCTGAATTTTTGGGAAACATAAAGGGGTCAAAACTGGTGCTGGATTTGCTTCTGGCCTTTTCTAATATGATGGCATGTGGAGACTTGATTGATTTAAAAGTATTGCCATAATGAGGTAAGCAGAAGTTCATGCATTGCGTTAGCATTACACTGACACAACTGTGCAGTGTTTGGCTCTTGCTGTTTTGTAGTGGAGGCCAATGAAGACAGATACATCTAAAATACTACCAAGCAGTATGGTGAATGTGTGTCCCCCCCAACAACTCCCACTGCCAGAACCTGTCTTCCTTGGAGTCCCCTGTACTGCCCTACACTGGTCCCTCCCTATGCCATGCTGTGGATGTGCTAACACAGGGACAGTCATTAACAGACCATTCGCAGTAATCCTGTGTATCAAACACTGGCAGCTGGCTAGTTTCTTAGTTATCAATTGATTACTCCCCGCAGCAGCAGATCAGGGTACAAGTTAAACTAGTGTTAAAAATACACTTCCTTCTCACTCTGATTAGAAGTCAGTGGAAACACAAGTGTGCAGCACTCAACTATGTATTCAGTGTTTATTGGCCTGCTCCTGGTTTGTGGGAGGCAGATTTTCCAGGTGCAGTTCACAACTTTGTTTTCTAGAGAATTGGGCAGCTGGCCTTAGCCCTACAGCTGTTTGCATAGGACACTTCTTTTGCCTTTGAGATACTTGCCTCCCAACACATCCAGCCCTTGGCAACCCAAAGAGTGAAATAAAAAGACTGAGGGGAAATAAAAAAATAAATAACCAAACCATGGGTGTGATCCCAAACCTATTGAAGTTAAAGGAAGTGACTTCAGATCACATCCACCATCCAGCCTACAAAGAGGTGCTAAACTAACTTTAAGCTATTGGGCCTTCCAAAACTACCACCTCCACAAAGACCGTATTTATAAAATCTTGTTGTGTTGACTGACAACCATTGTGGTAATTCCTGGTCAGTGATCATGAAAATAAAATCCTTGTTCCAGCAGCATGCTTGGCTGCCGCATGAGATCAGTGAAACTGTTGCCTGCTGCATCGCAATGAGTACAGGATCTTAAAACATAGAATGAAAACCCCCGTTTGTCACAAAGTCAGCATCCTAGCAAGGACAGATCCCGTGCCACACCACACACCCTGTTTGTGATCGCACGTTTGAATTGCTTTGTCATCAATTATACAGCAGCTATCTAGGAAACATGTTCAGGGAGTATCCTAGTACTTGCAAGCATGACATTCTGATATGCCTGTTTTTTTAACCAAGACGTTAGGTAAACAGCTGCTGAAAAACAGAGGTCCCTGGGACTACCCTACCCTGCTGGTAAGTTTGGAAGCCTTCCTGCTGTGTGGCATGGTACGTGGCCAAGTCCCTGATACATGGGAACCAGGGCTGCTTGTTCTGGAGGTGCACTCCCCATCAATGCAATAGGCAGAAGGCATTTGGTGTCTGGGGCTCGGATAGCTGATCAAGATTGCCAGAGAGTAGGGCTAATCACAAAGCTCTGTCTGGATGGAGAAACAAGGGAAAGAAATAAAAAGCAAGAATTAATCTGACAAATATTTCAACCATGGTTCCTGAAATGACACAAGTAAGGAAAGATCTTAGAGTAGGAAATGTCTCCAACTTGGACATAGCAACATCTGAGTACCTTTCATCCAGCAAATTTGTAACGCTCTTTGTGTAGGAACTTTATATCATTTTCCTTGCTGCAGCATAATATCTGCTTAAACCTGACATTTTAAAATACCTCTGCCCCATGGAGACGGGCAGACTCAGTACAAACATGCAGACCTCAGCTTGGCCCTTTGATAGGTGCTGTCATATCGCAGTACAGCTTGTGAAATCAACAGCTACAATACGCTTCTGGAGAAGAGTGCCAGCCAGAGGGTGGGTCTGCTCGCATAGTCACTGCACCAGGCATTACGGCTTATGTTACTGTCTAGACTGTCTACGAGCATCAACCCACCTGTGGATGGTCTGCTCAAGGGTCTGGGACAGCCTTGAGGAACCGTGGGCTCGGGATGGGGTGTGCTGCTCTCTGCTGTACCAAAGGCAGCTGCATGACATCTCAGAACAAGGTGCAGTTTTTGTGTCAACAACAGGATCATTAATATGAGCATCAGCAGGCTTCACATCAGATCCCTTTCTTGGGGTGACACAAAGGGAGTAAGAAGGTATTTTTTGGTTTTGAGCCTAAAGCTGAGTTCCCCTGCCCCGGATAGCAGCAGACAGACAGTGGGAAGTGGATGCAGGCAGAGAGGTCTCTGCTCTCTGAGCCTGCCTGGCTCCTTGCCCGAGCTTCTAATGCAGCCTGCGAGGGTTTGACTGGAGACAATTGATGGATACTGTGTGGGTGCTGGAGGCAAGAGAAGCCAAGAAAAGGAGGGATCTGTCTGTCAGCTGATCTATTTCCTCAGATTTTTAATGCAAATCCTTCATTTCTGTAAATATACGCTGTATGTTGCTATAGTAGGGTATGGTTATAAGTGTGATACTGTGAGAAAGGAGTGCAATACATGAATCAAAATTGAAGTTTTTCATCTACAGACCACATTGCTTATACACGGTAATAACATCCATGTGATAAATTCATTGCTTTCTGCAAACTGGTCATAAATTACATGTCAGCATAGTAATCCCCATTTATCCCACTCTGACCTTCCCTGCAATATGCCTGTTGAGTCTTCTCTACTTGCACTGCTTTTAACTCTACCAAGTGCCTTAAGCCCTCTGAATTTTGATCATTGATTGCCAGCAACTGCAGTGATTAAACAGAAGTCTGAACCACCCCCATTAATAAAAACACACCACTTGCCTTTTCTGCAAATCAGATTTCAACAGCACTCCTCTCTTCTTCCCCCTTGCCTGGCTCTGACTGAAAAAAATATGCAGGACCATTTCCCAGGGTTAATTTTTAATAGTATCCTCACTGCCGCAGCGAATGAAGTCATTTATTATCCAGCAGTCAGCATGCTAACACGCTAGGCAATAACAAATGCTAAAGGAGGTGACTCAGGCATAAGCAATCAGGCAGAGTTTTACATTCCCACCTGCCAGATGGCTCAGCACAAAGGGCTGAGTGCGATGTTTCAGTTTACCCTACACTGCATCTCCTTCCAAGTGACATCTGGATTCAAGCCATGCAGCCAGCGAGGTTTATTTGCTCCGTAGTCACGTGCAAAGCATGTACGTAAACAGAGTCTGTGTGGCCAGCCCTCCCCTCTGCCTGGGCACTCATCCTCTGGCGAAGGAGGTTAATATTCCTCCTAGACAGTCATCCCTGCTGCAGGAACGTGTCAGCCCAGGCAGTTTGGCCCTAAATAACCCTTTGTGATCTCAGACAGACTGGAGCTCAGCCTACCCACCTGTGAAACAGGTTTAATGGTAGTCAGCTTTTTTCTAGAAAAGCTAGGAGGATTACTTCATGTCTGAGATGGCTAGATGTGAAGTGCTCGGTGGCAGAAAGCATTTTAAAAGAGCGGCTGGAAATTAAGGCCAGAGCAGGCTGGCAGCCCCGTGAGCAGGTAGAGATGACCACAGCAGCTGCACTGTTCTTGTCTCATTACCCAAGATCCTCAGAAAGGCTGCGATGCAGATGATTCACAAACCAGAAACCGCTTTTGAATTACTTATTAAGTAGAATTCATGTTGATTTTACTGCTCTGGGACACACAGGGTTGGGCTGCAGAATCTCGTTTGCCATCTCTTCAGAGTGAAATGTGGTGGTAATGTAGAGTCCTCTCACCCATGTATCTATCACTGTTGTACTTTTGCCTCCACAGAGTAGTCCAAAGGCTGCTGAAAAAGTCCATGAATCTTCCCCATATCCGCAGTAAACTTTGGATTAGAGCTCAGTAAGCCAGCGAGAACAGGCTGCTGAACATGCTGTAACGTGTTCACTGCAGGAGAGCAGGTATAAGTGTGTTCCCAAAAATGAGGGAGATCTTGGTTAGGGAGGCAGCAGCTTCCTGCTTACTCCTCACTGGAGCACACCAGTGCTGCTTAAATGGGGCAACAGAGCAGCCTGAGCCCATTCCCTCTCCTGTGTACTATCCTAGAGAAGCTAAAGAGAGGGCATTGTATTACTCTTAATTCACTTTGTGATCGTGTAAGTCCCCCAAATCCCACTGCCAGTAAGCTCTGATGATTAAACAGCTTACTGAGGGAGAACTATAGCTAACACTTTCTATCCTTATCAAAGCGTATTGCTAATGAGGACTAGGAAATCACTCAGTATTAATACAACATCTGTAGATTAACATTAGCTTACTCATGTTTTCATAGTCAATGGCTGAAATTCCATCACTCACTTGGATTCACGTAACATTTCTGATCGGTGTTTTGATACACTGGCCTCAGTATTTCCCCAACTGAAGTCCGCTGGCTGGAAGTAGAAAAGGCAAAGTCAAGAAAGAGTCTGAGCTCAGAGAAGAAATTTGCAACGAGTTGATTTGGGCATCCCAGTTTAGGACTCTTGCAGGAGGTTTGGCTTCAGAAATGTTTGGCATCGGCCCTCTGAAAGCCATCAGACAATATCTGACATAATTTGCATGCACACACACACCTACATCACTGCTGAGCTCAGGAACACCTGTCTGAAAAGTTACCTAGAAACATGCAATGTCCCTGCACCAGTCCTGCAAGATGCAAGTGACTGCAGGTCCTCCTCTGCATTCTACATTCCCTGATGGAGAAGCAGCAGAAGAAAGGGGATGACTGAACTGCAGACAAAAACTGATGCCGGTGGTCCACTTTATGGCTTCAGTGTGGGAAAGATTTTTAATAAGGAAGGAGGGAAATGCCAGCAAAAAGAGAATCTGTGTGAAATGGGTGTAGAAGTAACATGGAGAGATCAACTCTGCCACCTCTCTGACTGAAGGGATGATTTCTACCCCTGTGCTGTTCTTGAAGGCATTTGCATGGGAGGACTATGCCCTCATCGTTAGTAGGGGTCCCTCAGGACAGCCTAGATAGGATTGTGACACAAAGAGTATAGCCTAACTGTTAAAATCTTCCAATATCTAGCCTGACTCTCACTTGATGTGGGAATATCACTACCACTATAAGCTCACAAGGATATGTATAACTCAGGATCTCCAGCTCTGATGGCAAGCAGCTGCACTGTGGGATAGTCTACCTTTGCTATAAATAACATAAAGGCTGAACTCACCAATGGACTTTGTTACTACAGTGGCACAGATTTTAGGTCATCACTGAAAGGGATGAAGGAAGAGCTGGAAATGGTCCACAAGAGCATCAGGAAGAAGCTGCCACAGAAGAAAACAGCTGTCTGTAATGGAAAGGGACCAGATAAGAAAAATTCACTAAAGTTCACACAGGAATAGAGTGTACACTGGAGAGTCAAGAGCACCAAGAAGCAGAGAGATAGTGGGAAGGCTGTATTCCATCCTCCTGTCCAGTCTACAGGGTGGCTGCATTTTACGTGAGTACAGCTTTACATCAGCTTTACTCGGTCACAAAGGTGGGAACCAAGGTTCAGGGCAGCTCTTTACAGAAGAAGGAAAATGAGAATTTAGTGAAGGAGTTGACAGAAGAGAAGAAAAGGCTCAGCAGTTTGAGTTTGATGATGAGAAGGAGGGCTGCGTGGCAGGGATAGAAACCATGGGCAGCCGGTACATTAAAAAACAATCAAAGGGAAAGAAACTAGTAGTTCAATTGGATAAACACAAATGTCTTTAATTCTGTCTAGTTCTACCATGTGTGCATGCCTGAATCATGCTGCACAACACTGTTTTGAAATTTCTGCAAGAAACAGATGTAGTTAGCAATTGTTCCTTGGTGCTGAGGGGAAGAAAATCAGCATTAGCTGACGAAGAAGTAAGAATATTCTTTTAAAAAGAATAATAATCTTAGTGTCTCCTCCAGGAGAACATGTGGGATGGTCCGAGATTTCAGTACAAACTCATCTGGTACAGAGAGGCCTTGGACTGCACGGATAAATCTGCTGCACATCAGTGAACGCAGAAATGACACAGAACGCAAGACATCCCTTAGCAACTCATCCGGTTTCCACTCCTGGAAACCTGACTCCTGCCAGCAAAAGTGACACAGATGACCCAGAGCATGGTAAGTGATCCAAACTATCCCATAGAGAAACTGATAGCACACAAGCAGCAAAGTGTTCAAACTTTTCTCGAGTTTGAAAATTCAAAACACATGGGGCGTAAGTATTATGAGGGCTTGTTAACAAAAAATAAGACTTTCAACTTCCAAAGACCTGAGTTGCTACTGTATGAAGACAAAGGCAAAAAACCTCCCTCGGAGTGCCGTGATCTGAGGATCAGGCTCCAAGGGAATGACTGACGTTCAATTCCAGCTGACAGCTAAGCAAAACTCCTGTACACGTGCCAGCAAACCGCAGCCAGGAAAATCAGTGTGGCTCACAACCTGCAGATTTCTGCATTATCCGACCTCCTACCCTACGTGCCCCTTGCTGATCTACACTGGGGGGCTCAGCAGAAAGCAGAAGGAGACACAGGACCTTACCAACCCTGGTCACTCTTGGTCAGGTGGGGCATTTCATGAAGGAATTGGTGTCATTTCTGAGTAACTCAGGCTCTAGACTCTCCACATGATCAGCTATAAGTCACAGGAAAAAGCATGAAAACTCAAAAAGAACATTTGTTGGGGCCTTAAGCAAACACCCGGAGGAAAAAATGGTACACCTTCTGTAGAGGGCAGTGTGCTTCAGATTAGACTGAAAGTGTAGTTATAGAAAGCAGCACTGCTTGTAAATACAGTCTCAGAGATCTAATCTCTATCTCAT
The DNA here is from genome assembly GCA_013400135.1 of Rhinoptilus africanus. Taxonomy (NCBI): domain Eukaryota; kingdom Metazoa; phylum Chordata; class Aves; order Charadriiformes; family Glareolidae; genus Rhinoptilus; species Rhinoptilus africanus. The sequence goes on from VXBO01015148.1 coordinate 239,755, forward strand.
CTTTCCCCCCCACCGGCAAAATCTGAAGCGCAAACATCTCGCCATCCACTCAGGTGAGGGCTTCACGGTACTAACTCCTGCATATCGTGTATGGGGAGATACGATCGTTGTTCTTTCCTACAGCGGAGGCTGGCTCTAGTGGAAATGACCAGTCTTTGAATTACATCTTTTCCGTGTGTGTGTGTTTGGGTTGGGTTTTTTTTAATAGTAAAAAGGAATCAGCAGTTGTCTGTACTTTTAAACTGTGGAACACAGACCTCCTTCCACTTCCAAGCTCTCATTACAAAGCCTTTCCCTTCTGCGATTCCAGAGCAGCTTCTCTCTGCAAGTTTCTATTTTCAGTTCCTAATTGATCAAATCCAACTGGTAGCAGAATTCATCTCAGTCAATAGGAATCTTTCCTCTCTCTGGCTTTGGTGGAGTTTGGGCCAGGCACCTGGCAAGGCACTGTCTAGTTTCCTTGCTTATTTCAAAAAGGAAATCTACGATGAGAAAGATCTTGCCCTGGATCAGTTAACCCTCCAGGACTGATGATTTTGCTCTGCCCACCCAGAATCTTCTGCAATGTTGCAAATGGTTTGGTTCAAAGAGGCCTAAGCACTTCAGTAGAATTTAATCCAATCTTAATACCATAATTTTGGGGATTATAAACAAAGTGGTCCCACTCACCGCTTGGTCCACTCACTGGTCTGGTCATCTGAAGCAATGTGATGTTTTTGGAGATGATCTAGAGGAAGATTTTGTTGATTGATTGAGGGCCGATTAATTAATTCAGGGTTTTATTTGTTAATTGATTACTGCAGGAGATCAGTTCAGTATCTGTCTTAATTAACCCTTTGAAACCAAGACTGACCCATTTTCTTTTTTCCTCTGTGGCGTCTCTCAGTTGGACTTCTGCTTCCAAGCCTGTGGTATCTCTGAAAGTGCCAGGCCCTTAGGATGATGGTACATGCTTGCAGAATTTCACAGTTGTGAAGTCTCTTGTCGCTATATCTCTTGCTGCAATTGCAGTAAGGATTAGCCCTCTTCCCAGTCTCTAGGAGACTGTATTAAATTATAGTGTTGAATAGTTTTAGCATGGTTTCTTTGAGATGACTTTCTTGTGCTGCAGAAGACTCAGATTTTCCCCATAGTCTTTTTATAGTCAGTCACTCACAGTATAACAATTCATTGTTGGGAGTAAATTCTAACCTTGCATCTCCGCATAGATTTATCTGATACATTAAGAGCTTCTCTCAAAGGCTGCTTTCCAAGTCGTGCTGTTGTTGGGGCTTGTGATCTCGCAGTATTTTCTCTACAGTCTCACCAGGAAGCTAGAAGAGGATTGTCCATGAGTCACAGTAATTTTACCTGTAAATTCAGCTAAGCCCCCAGGCAGCTCAGGAGGCTGCCCACTGTTTCTCAGGCCTGATACTACTATAGCAACAGCCTAAACTTTAACTGGGAGAGAGTGTTTTTAAAATCGAAAGGGAGAACATACACTTCATTCCATCACACAGTTGGAGCTATGTTACTTGTAGCTTATATGAGTAGTCTAGGGATTAAGAAAGTTTCGGTTTTCCCTTCACTTTTCAAGACTACCCTGCAGAAGACATCCGTTCCAGCTCAGGAGTAAAGCAAACATCTTGTGTATACCCTCCACCCACTATTTACAAATTTACTAGCACAGGCCAGGTCCACTGGCACATATAACAGTTTTCAAAGTTGTCCTCCTCTGAACTAACAAAGCTCAGTTTTGATTTCCTCCCACAGTGATAATTATGAGTGTTTCACCTCTCTGCCCTTAGCCAATTCCCTTTGCCATTTCTAAACTCTCTCACTAACACAAGAAAGCTGTGTAGCAATGTGTCTGCCCATCCCAGAGAATGGGCTGGAAGACAGACTCTGCAAACTTATTCCACCCTCTGCCCCAGGTAACTCCAAAATACTCCCAGATCTGCAGAGACTTATTTCACTTAAAAATATATAAAAAAGTAAAAAAGAAAGGCTTTGGGAGGGGAAGGGGAGGGGGAAGGAGGGGGGGGAAGAATGAAGACTGTTAGAGAATGGAAGCCAAATTAATTTCAGAAGAAATTGGTTCATCCCCTTACTGGCATCTGCAGAGTTGCATCAGCTTGCTGCGGAAATGGATTTGGCTTTGTATTTCTGAGAATCCAGCCCTGTTTCAATTCTTTTGAGCACTTCCTTCTTTCCTTCTGACTGCACTTCACTTTCGATCCAAGTTTCTGATAGGCCCAGGAGGCAGCTGACTTGCATCAAATCAAACATAAACTTCTACTGACAGGCTCTGATACCTAGATGATGCATGGCCCAACAGTGAACAAAAAGGATAAGGTCTCAGCCTCCTTCCTTGCTATAGCAACAAAGCACCTTGTGATGATATTTTTTTTTCTGTTTCATAAGGTGGTTGCCATGGCAAGTTACTTGTGTTGCATTATCAGAGACGAAAGGGAAACAATTTGCGTTCTCTAGAAAACTCACATTTGTAAAAGTCGATTGCGTATTGGCTTGCTTTCTGCCATGACACTACTCATCCTCTAAGCTCAGGCAAAGATGAGCAAGAAAAACATCCCAGTCTGGGAAAAGCACTTGCAGGTCTCTTGAGTCTGGTGTATCTGCAGGAGGAATAAACTAAAAAATCATGAATAATATGGTGCTGTGGGGAAGCAAAACTCACGGGGACCTCTGCTTTTCTCAGGACACTCTCAGAGGCAATGTTAAGGAGGGCACAGTGATGCAGTCTTCCAAACACTTCAAGAAAGTTTCAGTTACACAGAAAAAGTATTCACCCGGGAAAATGGGCTACCTGAGTGCAGGGAGAACTCAAAAGCCACGAAAAGAACCAGGAAACAGTCTGCATAATTAAAAGCCAGGTGAATTTGTAGATATGGTGAAGTAACAGGAGATTCAGAACAACAAAAGCAACTGACGTCACTAATCTACCCTCTGTGTCTGCTGGGAATTGATATGCACTTCAGTATATCAAAAATACATGATGTATATCTGGATGTATTCAAGTAGCGTTATTTACTTTGCTGATGATTTTGATGATCACAAGAACTTTTCATGTTCTTTTGGAGTTTTTTTTAGGGGGAAAGAAAGAATAGTTCAGCTTGGCCATTGTCTAGGTGTTTCCTAGAAATAAAAAGATTAATGTTTCAAAAATATCGGGGATAGCCTTGGTCTGTAGCTGATAGCAAGTTCAGTTGCTAACTATGCCCTTGAAGTAAGTTTGTATGTCACGCAGTGGAGAGATAAACTCACACCTTGCCTATGACTCTGCTCTTGCAGATGCTAAAGAGGGAATGACAATATCAAGGAGTTATTTTTTAGGTTATAGCACTTACAAAAACCAGTGACGTACCTTCCCAGACTGAATTTAGAGTGCTGTTACAAAAAGTCATGATGGGATAACCATGTCCATGAGTTATGGCTCCCACCTGTGAGCTACATATTGTATGGTGAAGATGATCAGCAAAAACTGAAGGCATGGGAATCATGGAATGGTTTGGGTTGGAAAGGGCCTTAAAGATCATTTAGTTCCAACCCCCTGCCATGGGCAGGGACACCTCCCACTAGACCAGGCTGCTCAAAGCCTCATCCAGCCTGGGCTTGAACAATTCAGTGAAATGAATGACGGAACAGCTTTTCAACCCCACTGCAGGTTTTGTTTTGACAGTATTACTGTGGTAGTAAGGATCTTCTGAGATTCTCTCAATTTCCTTTTTGTTGCTCCGCATGCCAGTGGGCCCAGTTTTTGACTAGCCTCCCTCTCCTGCCAAGTTAGGCTTGCAATAGTTAGCAGCACTGCTGGACTTCTCAAGAGCTGCATGTTTCTCTTTGCCTGCCTTGAGGTTTGCCGTAGAGCAGAGGAGCTGTGCTGATGCCTGGTGTGTAGCTGGAGGAGTTTGTTGCCAGTCCAGCTGGAGACACCACGGGATGAGTTAGCAGAGTAGTTAGTAGACTGAACTACCTTCTTGCAGTATCATTTGCGCTGCTGTTGCTGTGGCACTGCATGTCCCATGTGTAAAAAAGAGGGTTCTGTCTTCCAGAGGCCTCAGACAGGCCAGACATTTTCCTAGAATTAAATTCAAGTTTAGAGAAAAGAAGGAAGAATCTGTCCAGGCAGAATGACTTTTTACAGACAGAAAAGGCTATAACCTCAGCGAGTGTAAATCTGCCCAGCTTTGCCAAAAGCAATGGAACTATGCTGCTTTGCAACAGCTGAGGATCTTGTCACAATACTTTGCTTTTTTAATTCAAAAATATAAGACATCTTTAAGCTATATCACTCTGTGCATCCTCGCAAGTTTGTATCATCACTCCTATGCGACTGTGTTATGACTCACCAATGGGTATTATGCCTCTGTCTTCCAGCAGTCTGCAAACAACTAGTAGTCCTCAGGTATCTCATATCCTGATGTGATCTGGCACTGAAGAATGAGCAAGAAAGAGGCAGTTTCGGTCTCATCTTCTGGTGTTTCTTGGTTCTTGTAGGTTGCTGAGAAGCCCAAGAATCATGAAAGTGAGGTTCACCCATAGCTGTGTCTATTAGACTACCTATTTGGTTCTTGCTCCATGGTAAGTTCTTCTAGGCCACCTAGGTACTGAAAAATATGAGCCCGCTTTCAGGGTGCTTCAAAAAGCAAGATTTCTGCACGCTCCAGTACCCTGCCTGCTCGCCAGAAACGGCTAAAACAAGACTAGACAGGTAGCGCAGAGAGGCGGTGCGCCATGTGTACGTGTGTCTGCCTGTGGAGAAACCCATCACCTTCGTGTGTGCTGCTGCTCCTGCTCTTGGCTTGCTCAGGAGAGATGCTGTGTTCCTGCGAGCTGCGGTCCTTGCTTCCGTGGAGAATTGAGAGGTTGTTCAGAATCAGGAGGGCTTGTTAGAAGCAAGCAAAGAGTTTCCAGGTAGGTTTAAAGCTTCAGCCTTTTTGTTTGGACCTGCCTGCTTGCATGCTGGCTTTTAGAAAGTGCTCTGGCAGGTTTGTTTGTGCTGGTGCAACATGTCTGTGAGACCTGAAAAAACCTGCACAGCTCTCTCAGTGGTTATCCTTAGAACTCGCTTAATCTACTATCCCTACAAGCTCTGCAGGGCATGAGCTTTCTTTTTATTATGTGTCAAGTGTAGTATCCAGAACAATGGTTTCTAGATCCGTTTTCAGATTACTAGATACTTTTCTAATGGAAAGAATAAATTGTGGCAGTGTGCTTGAAATATATGTCAGAGAGAATAGTACTTTTCCAGTACTAGGAATGGTGTTTTATTTGGCATCATATTCTGCATCAAAGCTTGATCACTTCTGCATGCTCCTGGGTGACAAGGAGACCGTGCAATCCACTGTCCACTTTCCAAAGTAACAGGGGAATCACGGTACCCAATGGCAGAAAATGCCTGGTAACGTAGGTGTGCTGTGACAGGATGGGAAGTGTTGCGTTGAATTCATGGAAGGAAGCTTGGGTCCATCCAGGTTTACTAGCTGCGATTTATCGGTGCTCCTTCGGGGACCCAAATAGGATCTGACTGACCCTCTTGACCTGCTTGGACCTTTGCCTGGAATTGCAGTAATTCCGTTCATGCCATGTGTACCTCTGCTGCTAAGCCTAATTGGACGCCAGCTGCCTTGTACACAGCCAGTTCAGGTACCTTTTCTTTTGTGGCCTAAATCGCTCCTGAATAATTTGGAGTCCTCTGTTTTTCTAGGCACCTCCAGGGGCAAAACAAAGCTCCCTGTGAGCTGGGTTCAGCCTACGGGTTACGTGATTGGTCACAAACACCACGTTTGAGCAGCCTCGGCTCTCCTTTTCCCCAAAACGCGCAGTTTCCCGGCCCCCTGGGCAGCCGGGAGGGGCAGCTCAGCCCAAGGCACTACCCGTGACGCCGGGCCTTGCCGGCAGGGCCAGGGCCGAGCCGGG
>VXBO01015148.1:246710-385463 GCA_013400135.1 Rhinoptilus africanus
GCTGCAGCCCTCTCCGCCCCCTCTCCCTCCTCTTCCTCGCAGCCCCCTACGCCCGCCTTCCCTCACCCCCTTGCATCCCCCACACTGCCCCTGTGATGCTCCCCACCCTCTGCCAAAGCAGGTGCCCACCGGGCTCTGGCTTTGCCCCCATCAGGGAGGCACCCCCCAGGAGAGAGGAGCTCCATGGCAGTGCCAGGCATCGTCAGGCTGGGGGAGAGGTGCGGAGGGGCCGCGCAGGTGGCGGAGGTGCAGGTACGTGCATCTGTGAGCAAGTGAGCGAGGTCCCCCTGTTCCTGCGTGTGCGGCTCTGCGGAGCTGGCGGCACCTCCCTTCTTCCCAGGGATGCTCGCCGCCGGGGCTCTGCGGCGTGCGGAGGCTGCTTGCGCCCTGCCTGCCCTGCAAGGGCGTCACAGGGTCCGGGGGCGCAACCCCTTTGCCCCAGGTGGGAGCAGCTGCATCTGGTGGCTCACTCGGCCCATGTGGGTCCTGGTTTTAGTTGCCTCGTACAGTGGAGCATGCCTGAAGACAAAAGAGCCGATGAGAGATCAGAGACGACTGGCAGACTCTGGAGCGGCTGGAGAAATGCTTCGGATAGCTGGAAGCAGGAGGATGGTGCAGCAGGAATTGCCTGACCCAAGTCAATCCTTGACCCAGGTCAAGCTATTGACTATGTCCATGTCCTGTGCATCGTGCAGAGTTGCTCTTTGGAGATGCAGAAGGGGTGCAAACTCCAGGTGAAGCTTTGGAGGGGTGTACCCCAATCTGGTTGGCATGGGTAGGTTGAGTGGGTTGGAGCAGGAACTGGTTTTGAACAGAGAAAGGCACGTGCGGCTTTGTCCAGGTTCAACTAAAGAGTTGCTGGAGGGCTGTATGGTAGATGTCGGTGGATGCTGGTTTCTCCTGGTCAGAATTGCTAATGTATTTATCTTTGCAGAGATCCAGCAAAGTGTTTTCATTTTTGCAGCTGGTGATTTGTGTGATTTTTTTTTTTTCCCCCAAGTGTTTGTAACACAGCCCCGTGACTTTGAATCCATGTGTGTGTCCTCTCCCTCTGTATGGTCCTTTCCTTCTCCTCATCAGGCGTTTTCCCTGGGTGATTAATAACGTGCCAACTGCTTCATTTCAGCACCAGGGAGGCCAGTGCTGATTGATTTCCCTGTTCGGTCTCCTCGGTGGGACTGGACGCTGATGGGTGTTATCAACGCAGAAAAGTCTGCTTTGGGGTGGGGGCTGTCAGTATGCCCTTTTTTTTTCTCGTCTCAGTGAACCTCTTATTTCTTTTAATTGAAAAGAGATGAAGTATGCATGGTAGTACCTTCCATGTTTACATAAAAATGATGTTGCAATTAGCAATAATTATCTCAGTTCAGGGTATCGCTGTAGTATTTAAACAGGACTTATGACCTGAGGGACATTTTTCTGGCCTCAAGGAGTTACCCTTGGTGTGGTTCTCTCCTGTGGCGTCTTTGGTTCTTGGCTGCTGTCAGTGGTGAGGGTAGAGCAACGGCTGGAGTACCCTCGGGTTTCTCTGATGTTGGCCTAGGAAGCGATGGCCATGGTTTCCTCATTGAGCCTGGCGCCGCATCATGGGGCTCCCTGGCAGGCCTGCCACCGTGTGCACAGAGATGGTCTGCCTTGGTGGTTTTCACCCTGTTTGAGGGCTCTAAAGGGGACTCCCTTGCTTTTGTGTTGGGCCAGAGAGGAGAAGAAAACAGGCTAAAAAAAGTTGCCGATTGAGCTTTTGTTTCCTAGTTCTCCTAGGGAGGTTTGGAAAAGGCTGCTGGTACTTGGGAAGCTTTTCCCTGTGAGAGTAAGGGTCCTGAGGCATCGTTGTCCACGTGGCCATCTTTCGCCTAACTTCTCTTCCCTTTAAAAGGAGCAAAGCTCATCTCACAAATACAAATGTTTGCTTGCAGACTGGAGATGGCACCCGCCACTGCCCCTCCTGCAGGTGGTGCACCCTGAATTTACCTTCCTGCTAGGCTGCCCTTGGAGCTCCCTGGATTTTCTTGGGGTAAAAAAGCTTTATGGAGCAAAAAAGTTGAATATGGGGGAAATACTCAACAAAATAAAACCCAGGACAAAAAGTACCGCCTGTAGCGAGGGGTTCCTTGTGGGAGGGTGATGAAGGGGAAAGGTACAAGTGTCTCGTCTCCTCTCTTTTAAGATGTGTTATGCTGCTGTACTTCTTGTCAGTCTAGGAAAAGCAAAATGATTGTGCTGCAAGCACTCTTTATCTAATTGTAATTTATTATGGGCTTTCTATTTTAACATTTTTGAAGTATAAACTTAGAACCAGAGCTTATCAAGCAGCAGATAAGAATTTTGAATGTATTTTTTTACCTGTATTAATCTAATAATATATTTATGAAATGATATTTGATCAGGCCTATAGCTGGTTGAAAACGACAAAAGAGTATTAATCAAATAAGTTATTTGACAAATATGGATGAGATTAAACAAATGATCTATTTGCCAACTGCCGTTCGACTGCTCTGCCATGGCACGTTCCTCTTTCTCTTATCTTTCTCTTCCAGTTTTCATTCCACTTTCTATGGTTTATCTTTTCCTGAACTGTCCTTAGTATCTGTTTCACTTAATTTTTCCCTTCCCTGTATTGTTCTTTGTCTCTTTTGTGTCATGGTTTTCCTTTCATTCTTTCTTCTGCTTCCTTCTTCACCCTCTCTTTCCATGCTTTTTGAGCCTGAATTAGCCAATTTTCCTCTTTTTCTCCACCTTTCTGGTGGAGATTTTTATTGAATGCTTCATAGCCAACTGAACTAAACCCATAAAAACATAAAACGAAACCCAGACTGTGTGTGAGTATGAAGATGTTTGCTTGGTGGTAAGGCTCCTCTGCCTCTCTCTGGGTTTTCTGGCTGTTGCAGGAAGGGTGTTCCTGCAGTTCTGGAGGTTTTTACCAGCTCTAGTTTTTGCTTGTGCTCTCCTTATGCCTTTTTTTTTAAAGTGAATTTGACTTTGTATGCTAAGAAAACAGCTATGATCAAATGGTAGACCTTGTGTTGTTCATTGGTTATGTATCTGTATGCAGCCCACTTCCATCTGCTGCCCGACCGAGGCCAGCCTCCCTGCCGGCCTGTTCTGCTTTCCTCCTGGCATCATCCTTCCTCTCCTCTGCGGTTACGTCCAGGAGGTATCTTTCAGTAGGGCAAAAGGAATGAGTGCTCTGAAGGTTTTCTGGCTCACTTGTTACTTTCGGAGTCTGTATGAATGTCAGGTTGATGAGGGTAAATAGTAAGAGGCAAACAAGTTATTGCGCATGACTGAGCAGTCACAATATTCACCTTAGATCTAGCATTCAAAGATTAAAGTCTCTTAAAAATGAAAGGGCTGTTATGAAGAAGACTTGCTCTTTCCCCCTGGATGAGATCTAGGGGGAGAGTGTTCTCAAAGCAGTGAAAGGAATAGCAAACTTTGTATTTCAGGGCAGGAAATTTGCTGTGCCTTGGCAATAAAGCTGAGGCAGTCTAGGCGGGAGTGTGATGGGAGAGCTCAGAGTGCGTGATTCGCCTCCGCTGGTCGTTGCAGTGATGCTGCTGCAGTGAATGAGCTAAGCTGTGTATGTCATAGCTGTCTGCTCTAAGTACCGGGAATTACGTGATAGTGCCCTCTCGTACCCATGAGGAAAGGTCTCTGCTGCGGTGAAGCTAACAGTTACACTGCTCCTCTGCGTCTTGTGAAATGTTTTGGATAACACTCGGGTGCACTGACACAGCGAGCCATCCAGGCGGCATGTCATTGTGAAGCAAAATTGATTGGGGAGGATGGGGCCAAGAGGAATATTCTTTTGCAGTTAATTATTTACTGCAGGGAGAGAGGGAAGCTGATGGCGTTTGGTTTATAATTACATATATCTGGAGGAAAATGCTTCAAGATCTGTTTTATTCTGTGTGTTGCCACCTATTTCTTGGTGTCTCTATCACGTGAGGCCAAGACTGTTTAATGACTGGTTCAGTAAAAACAAAACTTCATTATCAAGTTCTCGCTGCTGGAATATGGTTTTACAGCTTGCTGTGTGTGACACAAAATGGCCTGAATGCCTACAGAGGGAACAGTCTTTCTGTGCTCCTGGTCGTAATGCACGACCTGCCCGTGGCACCCATCTGGGCTCTCAGAACAGCTAAACTCTGTGCTGAAAGGGGACTTTGTGGTTAAAGTGCAGGACTCTGAACCTGGGAGTCCTGACCCACTGTCTGCTTTTGGCTGAGCTTATTGCCTTATCTCACTGGCCTCTCTTCTTCAGGAGTGATACCAAGCAGATATCCAGCTATCTGCTGAAGGGGTTGGATGTCCTGGGTGAGGGACACTCTGACAACACAGAGGCAGTGGCAGCCCAGGTACTTGCCTTGTATGTACAGCAGTGATGTGAGCGAAAATATAAGTGGATTTTTCCTTTTGCATAGCTAAACCCATTATAAATCAGACTGCTCATATGTAAGTTGAATTCAAGAGCTGGTGGAGCTGAGTTTAGATGCATGTGTGGGAGCAATAACTTGACGAATACGAAAAAAGAGACATTGCTGCAATATTTCTGGGAAGATGCCCATATGTCTTCTGCTTGTTTAATATCCTTGAGAGAACAGCAAATGTGAGGGAGAAGCTGTGGCCTGTGAAATGAAGAGACATTGTCCTCTTACTGGGAGGAGGAGAGGCATGAGATCAAAAAATCCAGGGAGTAGGAGCAAAATGAGGGATGCAGGGTGTGCACAGGGAGGGCCTGCTCGTGGTTGCTGTTTTCACTGGGTAAGGCTCTGCAGAAAAAGACGTAAGGAGGAGATCAGTGGAAAAAGGCACTGTGGAGGCTGCCTTTGTGCAAGGTGGAGTATTGGCGATCCTGGCGGTCCAGGCTGAATTGGAGCGTGGCTGACTGGCAGCAGGAGTGCACGGGATCGTCTCCCCTGAGAAAAGCAAACCGGTGAAAAATCTCCAAAGGAGAGTCTGGCTAGCAAGAGCTTGTGCCCCAGACAAGTCGGCATCTTGTTGAGAAGCTTGCTGAGAAGTGAGCTCCATTCATCAGCAGTTTGTTGGGGTAACAGGCTGCTGCCAGGTAGGCTTGTTCCAGTATCAGTGTTGAGTCTGCTCTGATGCTCCACGCTGTCTTCAGCAGTTCTGTGGCTTGTGTCCAGCTCTGCTCAGCCTGCTCCAAACTATGTGTATAGAATAAACTTGAACATATGAAATTGCAGTCTGCAAATGATGTATTTCCTCCCATGTCCTACCCCAGCTAGCCACTGCAGCAGGCAGAGCGGTTCTCCTGGTGTGGCACTAGCTCCTGTATTTCTGTAGTGACCATAGCATCCTTCCAGACAGCTGGCTTTGGTGGAGCAGGAATGGGATGTCAGGGAGCTTAGTGTTACTAAGTTAATTTCAGTGCAACAGTGAGGGAGTGGAATCCATCCAGAAAAGGAAGGCTGGACTTGAGAAACCAGGCTTTGGTTGGTATGATAGATAAAACAGTAGTAGAGCATGATAAGTAAATAAAATGTCAGTGTTTCTCGGTGGTAAATATGGGACAGACACCAGCTTATATGTGTGCTAGTCCTGTAACTAACTTTTCTATTGTCTCCCTTGTGTCTGTTGATGCAATGGCTCATTTTGGGTCCTGCCGCGTTAGGCTCCTGCTGTGTACCACCCGGCTCTGCTTTGTAGCACGCAGACCCAGCAAACGCTGGTGAAAGCGGGAGGTACCTCCTGCCTGTGCGTGTGCACACACACCCCTTGCTTTCCCGGCTTGTGTGCAGAGGCTGAATGTATAACCTTACAGTATAACCTTGGTCATGCAAGGTTTCTCCCAGTCTTGTTTCCCCCGGCCTTCTCCTGATTTGCATGATATTGTATGAGGCCAGCCAGCTTTTTCTGGAGGGCTTGTCCCACTTTCTGTGCAGGCAGCCTTGGGCAAGTGGTCTGCTCCCTGACCTGCTTTGACAGGCGTGCACTGGCTTCTTGCTCCGCTGATGTGGGAGGGAGTATGAGGATAAGCGCTGGGGGACTAGGCAGGGAGAGGATAATGCTGTGCTGGTTGGTGGTGTGACCTCCCAACTGGCCAGACAGTGTAGCTGCTGCTGGATGAGGAAGTACACACAAATCCCTGCTCCGCTTTCTGCTTCATCGTTCTGCTGGGGGATATGGTAGCTGTGACTTGCAGGCAAGTCTTTGAGGGTCAGATCCGCTCCTAGGAGTACAGATGTATGCCCTCCATTCTGCTGTACTCAGTTGCAGCTGACAACTCTGTGGCTATTCTGGTGGCCCCCATAAATTTCCAAACATAAAGGTATTCATTCTCAAAACACATGTGCGCTGGAAAGAATTGACCACCACAACCATGGTGAAGTTGGGAAACAGCTGAGAGACTGCCGGACCTAGATCTGGAAAAGTGCTTCTGCTCCTGCTTTTCCACAGAAACGTGGAGGCTGTGTGCTGGTGTGGCTCATAATCACAGGGGCATGGGCAGGGTCTCACCAAGTCTGTGGCAGAGCAGGGAGGAGGATGGACGAGGGAGGGAACCTCTCGGCTGATCCCTGTGCTAGATGCATCTGGTACAGTTGGCACAATTGTATCCCAGTTCCTTGTGCAGAAGGGATAAAAGCCACAGTATTCATCCAGAAAGCCATCGCAGAGGCAACATCAGGACATATTTCTGAGAGTGGCTGGCGAAGTCGACACAGACATGTTGTCCAGTGCTAGATCAGTTCTGTGTTCCCATCCGTGCAGTACACCCAGCATCAAAGGATTGCTGGCTAAAGACATCAGCCACCTAATCAGAGATGTTTTCAAGTGTGAAAAGCATTGTCTTCTGAAAATACTGTCGCTTTATGTATCTCAGTTGGTCATTCAGGGACTGAAGTCATTCCACAAACTCTGGTAATGTTAACCAAGACTCAAGTAAAGCAAGAAGACAGAGCTGTAGACTGTGCAGGGAGGCAGGGTTGTGTAGAGCACAGCCTGGATTCGATGTGCAGATGGTGATCTGCGTGGGGCTGTTGGGTGGATGCAGTGACAGAGACGATCAGTTGATGTTGGACTGGGAGGTCCACCAGCTGGCTGCCTTGTAAATGGTGCTGTTTCTCTGCTGACCATGCTGACTTCTGTCAGCACTGGTCATCTTGTGATGACTTGTGTCATCCTCGACTGAGGATGGAGAGTGCTTTGGAGCACACATGTTTTTTTTTAACCACTGACAGTGGTTATTTAGAGCTGCAGCAAGGTGCTTTTTGCGGGCATACCACTGCAGCTTAACTTTGGCCTTCAAGAGATTGGTTTGCTGGCACCCCCACCACAAACCACGGGATATTAGGGTTGGTCATAGGTGGAGTGTTGTAATAAGCCAACCTCAGCCCTCCTGCCATGGGGCTATAGACCATGTCGGCAGCCCTTCAGTGTGGGTCTAACAAGGCAATGCCTCAGTGATGTGAGAGCAGTTCTCTCCCTGTTTTGTAACAGGCACAAGGAGGATACAGATAGGAGGAAAAGGGCCTTTCTTGTCTGATTACGGCAACTAGTGTCATGGTTTTCTTCTTGAGATCATTTCCTATCTGCCTGGGATTTGGTCAGTTGTCCTGCAAGGAGGAAAGCTAGGACTTGCAGACCCTGAATAACATTTGCTTTATAATTAGTCATGTGATCCCCACAATTACTGCACCTTGTTATCAGGAGCCAGACAAGATGTCCTCTGTTCCACATTCCTTTCACGATGAATACATTAATCTGTACAGGGGAGAGAGAATACTTCCTCCACGTTAGTCTACACCTTTGCTGTTCCTGTTCTTCTGTGGACTATGTCCCAAGCAGCCACCCTCTTCTAACCTGTGAGGTGTTTAGGCCTGGCTGCTCCTCATATCTGCCAGAAAGTGAAAAACTGCACTCCAAGTGCCAAGTTCCGGCTGTGGAAAGTGAGTTAATCCGTGAGTTTCTCTTTCTTCTTGTGCTTTCCCAGTGTTTTTCTGGTAGATATGATCACTCTTACTGCTTGTGGGTTATGTGTCCCTATCCCAAGTATGTACCAGTGCTTATAAGCCAGGGCAGACACTGGGCAGGGAAAGGAGAGGCATTATTATGCCCTCTTGTTTTACAAGTGGGGAACTGAGGAATGGAAATCCATGTTAACAGGAGGAGCCTGGAGAAGAGTTGAAAACAGAAATTGTCCTAGTCTGGTGCTTTGACTGCAAGATCAGCTTCCCCCTTCCTTTGGTGTCAAAAGATTCATCACCCAACTGTTGATGTGTTGCTAATCTGATTTTCTGATGAATGAAATGCTTTCTCATTGCAATGAACCCTAAGAAGGTGGGATTTTGTTTCCTTTTATAATTTCAAGCAAGGTTGTTTTGTCTGTTTTTTCAATATTTTAGGTATCCAGTCTTAAAAGTCATGTGTGTGCCTTTCCATGGAAGTCTTCCAGGTTGTAAGTGGGGCTCATGTATGCAGAAATAGATATACATCCTATGTTAAAATCTAGTGTCTTGGCTTATTGTGGATTGGAAAAACATTAAGAAAATTTGGGCAATTGAAAAGAGATGTTGTAGCCCTTTGGATGGGGACTGATTTAAAAACCAGAAGGCTTTAGGATCTTGATTTGTGTTGGCGGCAGATGATTGCAAAATGAGCTATCTCCCTTTTGGTCACCCATACTGAGGGACGACTTGTGTAAAGATCTAAAAAACAAGATGCAATTAATTGGCCAAGTTTTTGAGGATAAAAAAAAAAAACAAAAAACTTCTCGGGGAAAGGAAAAGGTAGATTTCTTTAAGAAGCAAGAAAACCCTTTACTTTTTCTCAAAACAGTTTCCGAGGCACCTAATCTAATCTTTCTGAAACAATTCTCTGGCAGCCAGGGTTCACATATTTTAAAAAACAGTATAGAAAGGAATGTATTGTGACAGTTTAATTTGTTGCTGAAATATGGTCACCTCTGGAATAATTCAGAGCAACCATAGAGTGGATGAGAAACCCGTTTGGGATGGGAGGTGAGTTAAGGGAGGCTGCTCAGATGAAACTGCTGATGGAAGCTGCCCATTCAGAAGTATAATTCCTGGAATTTAGGTTCATCTTCTTTCTCCTTTGACTCTAATGGAGCTGTAGCCTGTTCATCTTCTGAACAGGGCAGTTGTTGATGAGTCCTTGCTCATGTCCTTGCTGGGAGGTTTTGGTGGTAATTCTCCCAGGCAGGTGGTAGGAAAGACCCTCTGGTACTGGCCAGTTTTAGAGATGAGTTGGATGCAGGAGAAAGGGTGGAGAATTAGAGCATGTACGGTATAGGTCCCTGTACCTTCTTGTCCCTGATTGGGGATTTCTAAAAGCCCGGGCAGCTAACTGAATGTTAGTGTCACCAATCCATGGGTGCAAATTTAGCTGTGTAAAGCCAGCCTGCGAGCTCTACCATTTTAAAGGGAAAACAAGGCAATTGCAGGATGCTTTTGAGAAAGCAAATGAAAGCCTGCTCAAGTTTTAGAGGAAGACTTACAATTTGAAAAGAAAGAGGTATGGAGTTGCTTCTGTAGCCCAGTTTAGGATCTTCAAGAGGAGTGTTGTCTGAAGTGTGCTCCTTGTGAAGAGGTGGGATGCTGAGTGCCTAGCAGAGGGCTGGGCTTTTTTAGAGCATGCTAGTAAGTACGTGGTTTTTTTGCAAGCCCTGCAACAGGGTTATGAAGTCCTGTTCAAATCCTGTGGAAGATGGTTGAACTATGTTGACTGCAGTGACCGTGGGCTGGCAGGCAGTACAGCATCTCTCAGGTCAGCTCAGGTTTTCATATCCTTTATTTCAAAGTCTTCATCTAGAATGAGTTTATTAAATTCACAGCTTCGAGCAACTTCAGAATAAATCCCAGGGGAGGAGAAAAAGGGAAGAATACCAAAAACCCCACCACCAACAAGACAGATTAAAATAAAACGGCTCATGCTATGGAACTGGGATGTGACTGACAGTCAATGCGTGGAGGTGGACAACCACCAGTCACACGGTCTCAGTGTGGCTTGCTCTGCGGAGGCAATGGAAGCAAGTACATTTTAGGATCAGGACGCAAAGAGATAACATTTAAAATCTGAGGTTACCTGCTGCAAACTCAGTGACAATTGTATGCTGGGGTGGAAGAAAAATCTCTGCCACTAGCAAGTCACCCTTTCAGGTAGCTAATTTGAACTTCTTGTTTTCTTCAGTCCTACTGTGTGTAAATGTTGTGCAGTCTTTTCCATGCTTTCTTTTTTTCCCCTGTTTGATTTGAGAGCTGTTCGTAACAACTTACTCCTCATTCATCTTGTGGTCGGGGAAGTTATTCTGCTTGCAATCCCTGTCTGAGATTAATTTTCTTATTTTCTGTAGCGCAAGGGCTGATGGCTTCACAAATCTTAGGTAACTCCTCAATCTCTCCCCTGGCCAGCCTAGCAGCATGACAGCTCCATTTTATGTGTGCTGTCTGCTTTGGCTTCTTGCCCTTAGATTCATTATTTTGCATTTGTCTGCATCCAGCTCCAGTGTCGCTTGCCCAATGGATCATATATCAGACGACACGAAAAAGAGAAAAATCCTCAAGGTTGTTCTGTAAATCCCAAGTCTCTCTGATAGAAGACATGTGCAATCTGTGTGCTCTACCCTTGTCCTTGCTTCAGCCCTGCTGTGTGTGTACATCCCTCCCCGCCTGTCCTGGTGCACCTCGTGGTGGTCATGAAGTGAGCCTTGCAGGCTCTCCGAGCAATGCTGTTCTCACAGCACAAAGTGTTTGGTGCCTGGGACGCTTTCTTTTCTTCTTCTATCAAGACCTGCAGGTCTGCCTTCTCTTCAGCCAGCCCCTAAAAATTACTTGGATCCACATGGAATATTGTTACAGGGAAAATATTGTAAAGTTTTCTTAGTGGTAGATATCAGGGCATGGGCTTCTCATCTACCACCTGTAGTGTGGCGTTCCCTTTGGGCCTTGGGGTTGGAAGTGCTTTCATATTAGGTGCAGTGTGAGATAGTCCCTCTCTGAAAAGCTTACGAGCTGAGTGCAAGATGGGGAATTGTCAGGGTGCAATTCACCCGTCCAGATGTTGGCATCTGACATCCCAGCCACTTAACCCTCAGCCCTCCTGTATAGGCATCAGAGGAAAGGATCACTTTCATCTTCTCCTAATGCAGATAGAATGACCTGAAACAGGTCAGACAGATTGCACCTGTTTCTTCTCATTGATGATAAAGAGGCTCTGGATGAGGCTGTGATGGAGGCATCTGTGTTGTACGTGAGATGAATCCCACCTTGACTAGCTACATGGAGCAGGTTGGAATAGCACGAAGAGAGAGCAAGACAGCATTGAATGTAGTCTGTCCTTGTCTTGTCTGAGTGCTGTCTCATTTGGTAAACCTATGCCTCTTCTTTTGCTCAAGAAGCTGTGCTTCGTTTGATTCCTTGCTGGCCAAGAGCTGGAAGGACATCATCCGGACAGCAGCTGAGAGTTAAACACCTCTCAGAGGTGCTCCTAGCAAAGGTACTACATCAGAGCTTCAAGCCTGTCCCAAAAAGGGGCATTTTAACCAAACGATAACAGAACGCATAGGTAGTTTTGGGGCAGTTTTGTCCTTGTTCCATCCTTTCATGCTGAGGCCAAGCAGCTGCTAGCATAGGTCAGGAGTTACTTCATACTTCTCAGGAGCTCCTGACCCCACGCGTGTGCCTGAAGAGCAGTCCCTTTGTATTCCAGTGCAAAAAGACATGAGACCTCTAAATTTGGAGCTGAGACCAAGGGCATGGGGACTTTAGATTGTGGATTAATAGATGATAGCTGCAGGAGCCCAGTGGTACCCCTACAAGGGCTGCACATCTGGCTGTTCCAGGCTTGGTGGGTAAAACCCTTTCTGTTAGGGGAAAAAGAGCTTTTTCCTAACGCTAAAGTACTATTAAATGCCATAATAGGGCTTTGGGGGTGATGGAGTCAGTTTCTGTAGTTCTATATCCCACTTGGGCTGAATCTTCATGGTTACTGTGAAGACCCTAGCATGGTCTGCGGGGAGCAGGTTGGAGGAGACCCAGAGCTGTTCTTTAAAGAACTGGAAAAACAAAGCTGAGCTGAGTGGAAGGAATAAAGCCTGGTAGCCTGGGGAGGATTTTCTTGACTGGCCGAGTTTTCCCCTTTGATTGGGAGCACTTGTTCCTTCATGCCTTTTGCTGGGGAAGAATTAGCCCGGTGGCAGAAATGTGATGCACTGGGTGTTTCAGGAGCGAAAAACCTGTCCACAGCAAGAGCCTGCAGAGCTTGAACTCAGCCTTTAAGCCCCGGTGCTGGCAGTTGGTTGCAAGCTTGCTCAGCAGGGAAGGGTACTGTGCCAAGCTTTTTACCCTCTGTCTCGTGCCTGTGTAGGCCAGCATTAAGTCCTAGGACTCTGAAGAAAACCAGAGTCAGTTTTGTACCCCACTTCTTGTTTGTTACTGAAACTCATGCTATAACTTCCATCAGTTCAGACACCCATAAAATGATGGTTAGCTCTGGAGAGTCTCTGGAAGTCTGCTGTGTGCACTACTTGCTTCAGACTTTGCAATAGCAGGAAATTTATTAGGGGAAACATTTCTGGCTGACCCTAGGTGGGAAGCACGTGTACCATGCTACAGACAGAGGCAAAAAAATACCTTGCGTTCCATTATATAGTTTGTTTTCCTCACTTCACGATGCATCTAATCTCTCATTGCTCTCTTTCCTGGCTACGTGTGTCCACCACAAGCTTTTCTATTTTCCAACTTGTGCTTCTAGGGGACAGAAAGGGCAAGGGAGGCCTTATGAAAGCCTTCAGGAGGCTTTTAATTCATGAAGGAAGGTATATCAGGGCCTTGTGGTTAAGACCCACAGCATATGTATTGTTCTGATACTTTCCTTGTGGTCCTGCCCCTGAGCTTTGGTACAATAAATAGTGTCTGTGTTTGAAGCATGTCCCAGCAGAGAGGCATCTGGTGCAGCATCGGATCCTTGCAGCTTCCCAGCGTTTCTGCTGCACGTGGCCTTTTCCTGGTCAACAAGTGCATTGTCAGTGGTACCGAACAGCGAGCGTGCGCCTGCCCCTTTTGTCTGCTCACCAAAGGTAATTCCTTCTGTTACTCCTTCCACATGGCAAAAACAGGTCAGAAGGGGTTTTGGTTTGCAAAATGATACCTGCAGTGCTTTGCTGTGCTCTGTTATTCATGTGCAAAACCCTGAGCCCCATCTGCAGCAATAGTATTGTGCTAGCACTGGCTTTTTGCTGCGATCAACCTGCTGCTGGTTGGATGTGCATTGGCAAAACAGTGCTTTTTAGTTGTTAATTTTTGCCAGCGACGGTGGGCTTGCTGCCTTGTCAACAGGAGACAGTCCATAGGTCTCTGGGAGATGTGCAGCGGTGTTGCTCGGCTGTTTGCTCTCCTGGTTGAACAGGCATGTGCACAGGTCTTTGAAAGCTGGTGGGCAAAACCAGGATCCACCAGTCTCTTTCGTGAAGGTTTTGTAGCTATATGACTTTCGCAACTAATTTCCCTAATTCCCTAATAACATATATGTGTAACTAAATCTGGGCAGACAAGGCTATATCATGCCTTAGGCGTGGGATATCGTGTAATACGATGAAGTTGCATATCGTGTCCAGGGCAGACCTAACCTTGTTGCACCAAGAACTTCCTTAAGATTTTTTACCTTTGAGGTGGGAAGACGACTCCCATCACAGGGAACCCCAGTTCCCTCCCATACTCCACTGAAGGCTGCTTTGGTTTATGATTCAGCTCTGCAGATACCGTCTAGTGGCTTCAAACTGGCTATGAAGTTGGCTGGTATTATTTCCCTTGTGAAGGCTAGAGTGCAGGGAGAGAAAATTAAAGCAACTTGTCTTAGCCTGAGTCAGCATCACGGAGTTGTGAGAGTGTCTCTGTAGAGCCTAGTGAAAGGTCCCTGCCTTATCTGGCTTGATATTTTGCTGGTTGCACAACTTACACATCCCATAGATGCAAATATTTTCCTGGGGTTGGCCCCAGTTGCCCAAGGAGGGTGTTTGTTCAGATTCTCATGCTTTGCAATTAATATAAGCTGCTCAGCTCCGCCTGAGAGAAAGAAGGGGAAGTGGTGCTAGGTGTTTTTTTTTCCCCTCTCCCTGTTGTTGTTCCTCAGCAGCTGGCTACTTTGAAACGAGCAGGTTGTGGTTTTTTCCCTAAGAAGCAACATGTCACTGCAAATTCAGCTTCGGAGAGGTTGAGGGAGATTTTGTCCACTGGCGTTGTGGCTGCTGCGGGCAAGGTGTAGCTCTGCAGGTACCCAGCCTGCGAGCTGGCTCTGGTGGAAGTGGGTGCTAGCCCAGCTGAGCAGCACGGTCATTCTTCCCTGGTTCATTCCCACACTTGCTTGACAGCAGCTGGGAGATGTTATACCTGCCTCCTTCCTTCGTATCCTCACCCAGATCATGCTAAAGCAGCAAAGTTCACACCACAGGATGTTGTCAAAGGAATCCGAACCTGGAGCACTGCACATAAATATCTTCTCTCTGCTATGTTCAGCTAAGACAACGTTATCTCAAGAGGGCTGTTTGAAGTACACTTGTCACAGCTCTGCCAGGCACCGACACGGCTCATGGAGATACTCATGCACGTTCTCTCCTGAGCTACTGGATGAAAACTGTCTCCTTTACAGGAGAAATTGCCTCCATTTTACTACAGGTTCAATAAAAAGTATCTAGTTTAAACCTGGAGAGCACAATTCATCTTTAGGTACAGAGGCAAAACTTTGAGTAAACCTCATGAAGTCAGTGGTTTATTGTGTTTTTTGGAGTACTCTCTGAACTTGCCTCTCTTTTTTTTTTTTTGGTCTCTTCAAGAGCAGTGATTTCTTTGGTGACATGGAGCAGAAGAATCACTTGCTTATAGTGGCATGGAGGAGTTGTCACCCTATAAAACTCAACCTGGGCCATCAGCTATGTGTTTCACAGTGATCTTAGCCTAACGTGGGTGTTGTCTTCAGACCTTGCAGCCATGTGGAAGTCTTTTGGGGGGAAGCCCAAACTACATGAATTTTTGTATCTCATCAGGGTTTGACTGTTAGCTTAAGTCAGGTTTCCTGTTTGAGTTGATGTAATATGTCCCGAGTATGACCAAAAATATGTGGAAGTAAGGGCAAATGAAGCCTGTGGAATGGCAGTCACCACTTGGAACAGCTTCTTTATGGTAGAACTCCATTTGAGTAAGAAATACTAACTTCAAACCCACTTTTCTTCAATGAAGGTCTTACACCTTCTCTTTCCTGTCTTAGATGTGCAGGTGAAAGGCAAAAATTGCTAAATGAGATAATAAAATATTTGTGGTTAGTAGGGGTTTGAGTCCAGATCCTAGACTCTGATCAGCCTGTGATGGAGGGAATTAATTTAGAATGGGACAACCTTTACCGCAAGTTTTTAAGGGTGGATTGTGAGGGTAAGTTGACAATCTCCAGCTTTCAGAGCTCAGTGCTTTCTTTGCTGTTAGAGTATGGATTTTCCTCTTGTGTTAATATACTCACCCTGTACAAAACACTGCAGCATCTCTTTTTGCTTAAGTAGTGTTTCAGGTTAAAGTTGGCTGGTTTGACATGGGAGCTGGTTTTCCATGGTCTTTTTCTGTTTTTAAAAGAGCTTTTTGCAAATATTTAATTCTTTTTTTTAAAATTTAATTTAATTTTTTCAGTTGAAGTTCCTGTGGGGGAACAATGAGCGCTATGTAGGAACTGTACCCACTACACCACACCGTGGCCATGAAGGTTAATTGTAGAGACACACATGGTCCTCGGGGACTAGCTTTCTGAAAATAAGAGGGTTTAAGGGGGAAATTAAGAGAGTTGATTTCCAGTTAGGTGTGAATGATGTCTAAGAGTGAGAAACTGCTGTGCGTGTCCTCGGAGCCCTGTGAAAAAGCACTGGTAAGCTCTCCTGCTGTCAGATTGAAGCAGGGAGACTTTAGCAGCGTATTGCCCCTTTCCGAAATCTCACCATGGCTTGTCTCTCCACCAGGCTCCTGTGAAAGCACATGACGATGTTTGAGATCTCACAATACTGGCAAGACTGTAAAAATGCAGAGTTCAAGCTTAATCTCTGGATGTATTCTTCTAAGGAAGGAAAATTTTGTCCTACTGAGGATTTGAGGAGACATGGACCCATGAAGTAGAGCCCCTAACTGCAGATACTTTTGTGGTTCTCAGCTCCCTTTAAGAAAAAAAAAAACCTACCACCAAAACTCTGAAAGAGCTGCTTGTTCAAAAGTGAACACTTACTTGTAGTTGTTCCTAGTGACTGTTTCCTTATGGGGATCATTTCCATATCTTATGAGTAATTTCTGAGTCCAACTTGAAGCTCACAAGACAGATCGTGTCGTGACAAGAGCTTGGAAGCTTGCATCATCTGATCAGACTGGATTATCCTTAACAGTGCCGGTTCACGTTACCTGTCTGTATTCTTGCTTGCTTTTTCCTAACTACTGGGGGGAAACCAGCCCTTTCTGGCCAAAGAGCCTTGTGACATTTAGCATTACTCAAACACTCTTGCAGTCTTGAAGGGTCACCATGGACAAATTGTGTAGGTGAGCATAATTGGAGAGGAACCCCAGACCACTCGTAGGACCAGGCTCCTAGCACTTGAACAATGACTTGATAGTTGTTACAATTCATATTTATAGTATCAGACCAAAAAAAGTCTGAAGATGTGAAAAGGGATGCAGCCACTACTCTGAGCAAGCACGTAGCTGCGGTCTTTTGGTGTACATCCCATCTCTGTGTCCACCAGCCCTTTCTGGAGCCTCTTTAGTGGTATTTGCCGTAGCCCAAGAGATACTTACATGAGTTTTTTGGTGCTCTAAGGTCCGGTTTTCAACCCCTCTTCCAGAAAGCATGCCTTAAGTATCAGACCTTCGGTTCTTTTGTCTTTGCTGGTGTTTGAGAGGGCAGATGCTGAGCACAAATGGTAACCAATAGAATAAAAGGTCAGGACTGATTTGTTGAGGGCTGGGGATTGATGGCGAAGGGTGATAGCATGAAATGCTCCCAGCAATCGGTGATTTGCAGAGTGATGTAGGTCACGGATCTTCCCAACTCCCCCAATCTAATAGCATATCGAAAATATAAATTTTACTACTAATACTAAAGTTGTATTGTTTTATGCTGGGGGATCGAAGGCAGATGCTTGGGTTTTTCCCAGTGGGCTCAAGGGAGGTTCAGGTTTTGTTTTGTTTTATTTAGTTATTATACTTTAAACCAAAGCCAAAGAATCATGAGTCAGCTTGACCTTTGCTGCAGCAGTTTCTCTACTGTGGTCCCCAGGCATTGTCTCACAGGCGCCTGCACCTCCGCTAGGATGGATGAACCCAGAGACTGCTATATAACATGAGCAGGCTTATTTTTGTCACCCCCGCCTTGCAGAAACTCCTTAGGGAAGCTCTGTGTCTCCTTAGAAGCGGGAGGTAGGGGAGAGAAAGGGATGCTTTGTGCCTTTTAGCAGAGGGTCCTGGGAAGATACTGAGCTGCTTATTCCAAGAGGAAGTTCTCTGCACCCACCAGCACCATGTGCAATTCCTTATGGCAACCAGCTCTCTAGGGAGGAGGAAACAACTCTGTCACCACCTTCCCTCTTCTCCTTTATGAGTGCCGACTGTTATAGCTGCTCTGCAGGCACTCTGTGAATGAAACACTTGGCTGAATGAAGGTGTATTTTTAACCCTTTCTTGCCCAGGAAATGTCAGTCTACCTTGCTACTGTCTCAAGATGCTGAGAGGGATAAGTGCTCCAAGTGGGCTAAGCCTGAAAATTAGACCAAGTGAAATCCTCAACCAGCGTTGATTGTCTTGGCTTTAGTAGCTTCACTGCAGGGACACTAATTTTTACCCTTTCCTAAAAGTGATGCTTTGAGGTCAGATCTCAGTTTTGGGACTCATGTGTTTGGTTCTGACTCCACAGCTTGGGGTGTCCTCTCCCTTCTTTTGGGAAGATAAAAAAAAAAGTTACACCTTGTTAATACTACACACACACAGTGGCTTAGGGATGTCAGGAGAAGTCAACTTAGAAGTTCTAAGTTTGCCTTTTGTGGTTATATTTTTTTCAGGGCAAATACAGAACTGTTTGCACGAGCCTTGTAAAGTCTAAGAATAAATCCAATGAATGCTGCTGTGTTTGTTTTTTAAATGTCTCTGCAACATGTGCTTCCCCAGCATTGCAACGTTGTGCAGCAGGATCAGAAAGTCTGAGAGGCTAGTGGGAGATGGCCGGGCACTAGGAAAGAAAATGGGAAGCATATATATACAAGCCTGGTAAAAAGAAGTAATGCTTATAGCTTTAAGACCTCATTGTTTCAAGGTCTTAGGGAAGTGAACGGCTTCAGAAGACAGAGATTTGAGTGTTGTATGGACAGCAGGGACAGCCATAATTAAAGAGAAAGAAATTCTCCAAAGTGGAAACTTTGGTGTGGGAGTCTTTTTTTTAAAAAAAATTTTTTTTTTTTTGTAGCACATCATTTGGCAGGATGAGACCCTGCTCTGGGACAAAGATGGTTTGCACTGGAAAGAGTAAAAGAAGGTTTTGGACTACATGAGAATGCCCTACAACATCTTTCATGCCCCACCGTTGCTTACACTAACCTAATGAGGTTACATTACATTAATTACAGTGCAGTATAGGTCAAAGTTCAAAAGTCTGTTTTTACTTTGTTTTTCTCTCTCTCTTTTTTTTTCTTTCTTTTTTCCCCTTTGTGTGAGGTTTCCTTACTGCTGCGTGGGGTTTGGTTGGGGAGTTACTGTGCAGAGATTGATCTGTGATGGAGGTTCGTTGCCACGCCTGACAAAAGGATGCTTCATCTAGAAGGGCACCTGTGGGCTCCTGTTGCCCTGTTTTACTTTCCCCAAGCCGTGACTCTTCCAGCTCATGCTGCTGACATTTCAGGCTGTACTTCGCATGGTCTCTTTCTTCGTGTACTCTCGGGAGAAACCAGGTGCTGAAGAGCAGGGTGAAATCAAGTGTGTGGGCGTTATAAGCACCAGCTGTGTCTGGTTGCCAGGTACCTGCCAAGGTGATACCAACTCAAGGTTGAAGCTCAACAGTAGCCTTGGCTGCAGTGACCATGAGATAGGGGAGTTCAAGATCCTTAGGGCAGTGAGGAGGGCACACAGCAAGCTTGCTACAAGGGACTTCAGGGGCGCAGACTTGAGCCTCTTCAGGGATCTGCTAGGCAGAGTACTATGGGAGGATGGAGCCCTGAAGGGAAGACGGACCCAAGAAAGGTGGTTGATATTGAAGAATCACCTCCTCCAAACTCAGGAGTGATGCATCCCGGCAAAGAGGAAGTCGGGCAAAACCACCAAGAGGCCTGTGTGGATGAACAAGGAGCTGCTGGACAATCTCAAACCCCAAAAGGAAGCCTACAGCGGGTGGAAGCAAGACCAGGTAGCCTGGAAGGAATAAAGGAAATTGTCTGAGCAGCCAGGGATCAGGTTAGGAAAGCTAAAGCTCAGATAGTGGTCCAAAAGAAAGCTTCTATAGGTATGTTGGTGACAAAAGGAAGACTAGGGAAAATGTAGGCCCTCTCTGTGAGGAAACGTGAAACCTGGTCACCTGGGACATGGACAAGGCTGAGGGACTCAATAACTTTTTTGCCTCAGTCTTAACCAGCAATGGCTCTAGCCATACCACCCAAGTCACGGAAGGCAAAGACAGGGATGGGGAGAATGAAGAACTGCCCACTGTAGGAGACCACCAGGTTCGAGGCCGTCTAAGGAACCTGAACGTGCACACACTCATGGGACCAGATGAAATTAATCTGTGGGTCCAGAGGGAACTGGTGGATGAAGTTGCTAAGCCACTATCCATTATATTTGAGAAGTCATAGCAGTTGTGGGGAGACATGGAACAGGTTGCCCAGAGAAGCTGTGGATGCCCCATCCCTGGAAGTGTTCAAGGCCAGGTTGGATGGGGCTTTGAGCAACCTGGTCTAGTGGGAGGTGTCCCTGCTCATGGCAGAGGGGTTGGAACTAGATGATCCCTTCCAAGTCTAGCCATTCTTTGATTCTAACTGTGGGCAAGTGCTGGTCTCTGGCAGAGTTCTCCTGCTTAAAGACATTCTCTCTCTAAAGACTTGGTTTTCTTGTTACTATTTGCAATTGGGAGCTTGTGTCCAAGCTCCCATCTTTTGTCCATTCACTTCACAAACCCTCTGACTCTCTTTTCCACAGTAATTTGTCATCCCTGAAGCTCAGGGCACAGCGTGCTTCCTATCCATACTTCTTTCAAACAACCAAATCTGGTTAATGAGACTGGAGGGAGCACTTGCTGGTGCTGTCATGCTGTCCAAGTGAGGATCAGAGCCCTGCATTGCCTTTCTCTTGTTGATCTATGTGGAGGAACACCTAGGTTGAGTCAAAGAGGTATGTAGGGCAGGGTCTCTGGAGCTTGTTGGCCATGTCAAGTGCAGCACCAGGGCCAGATCTGGACCTGCTCATTGCCTCTACCTGGGACACCCTGAGGGACTGGGGATCGGTTGAGGGATTTCAAGAAGACCTAGGTACACCTAAGCTTTAGGCATTATCAGAGGGACCTCAACCACTCTGCTGCTCTCAGAGGCTTGTCAGGCTTCCGTTTTGAGGTGGAGCCACATCTTACACAGGCTTGGTGTCTCGCTTTTCTGTGGTTTCTTTTCAGCCCTGGTGTGCCTGTGGATGCTGGCTGTGAGCCCACCCAAATCCTGCATGTTGTCATCGCTGTGGGCTCCCAAGGAAGCTCTGGAAGGAAACCCCCCCTGCTTCTGCTGATTGTGCAGGTCTGCCAGCAGATGCTGAATGCTGTGACGGAGGTGATGGAGTAGGCGTTGTGCTCCTGTCCCCTGCATAATCAACCACAGCCATTGACGAGAAGCGCAGTCTTGTGGCAAAAGCTCAAATGTGGGGGAGCAGAAATCCCCAGCTGTACCATAAGTTTCCTGTGTGACCTTCAGCAAGTCACTTAATTGCTGCGGGTTCCTCCTTGCAGGGTGGAGTTACTGTTTCCTTGATCTGCTACACTATGTGATCCCATGAGGTTGGATAAATGAACCTGTGCGGAGGCTACTTGGAGCTGAAGGAGCAGGTCTTCTGCAGCCATGCCATGATGCTTGCAAGATAGGCGGGATGAGTCCCTGTGTAGTGTCCCTTTGTCATTCCAGAGCCAAAAGAGGGGTATTCCTCCCTTTTGAGTATGGAGGGCTGTATTCTGTACATCTTCAATCTTATTTGCAGCAGGTCTGTGCTGTGACAGTGATGCATTTAAATAACCCACCCACAGCAACATTGCTTGGATTTTTTTAAAATCCCAACTGCTGCAGAGGGAGTGGACATGAGCATCACATTAACAAGCCTGTTGTGTCTGAGATTTACAATGAACAGCACAGTGGGGTTTGGGTAATCTGGGACCCAAACTTAAAGTCTGCTGATCCAACCGTAAATATCGCACATAAACTTTGGACTTCTGTTTCTGTCAGTGTTGTGTGATGGTTGCTCATTTTTGCACACTCAGTGTATTGGTTAGCTCTGCCTGGCTTCAGACCTGATTGTGATGAATTCATTCGCCCTGGCTGTTGAAGGGCTGCGTTTGGAGGTCTTCTCCAGACCCCTCTGCTGGCCATGCTCAGTGTCCCCATCCCTCTAGGTTGCAGGTGTCTGGTGCTGCAGCTGCCAGGTCTGTAAATCAGCATTGTCCCGCTGAATATCTGCTGCACGACTGATGCATATTCATGCTTGTGACAGCATTGTGTCGCCCTGCTAATAATGTGTCGCCCTGCTAATAATGTGTCCCTATGGGAAGGAGAACAGGGACGGGGTCCCAGCAGCAGATGCTTGCTCATTTCCTTTTATCTCCTCTTCCTGCTGCCCCCTTGTTGTCTCCCTAAGATGCCCCACTGGTTGCTTTTCTGATGCATTTTCCCCAGCTCCTTCTCCCAGATTCGCTAGAGAGAGCCCTGCAGGTTTGCTTTTTGCTGCGGTGCCTTCTTCCCTTTCATCTCTGCTCTACTAATAAATAAGAGTGTGTGCCTGCAAAGGCACTGCAAGGGATAAATGAATGCAGAAGGATGATCGTTATATTTGATCAAGTAAATTAAATGGCTTACTAATAAAGGAGACACTCTGGAAGTATCTGATTTTGGCTGTTTGGGGTCACTCAAGCTGTTCCTTTGAGCTGTGCCTTTGAAGGAACTGTATGAGCTGCTTTTATCAGTGTCCCATTGGGAATGGAAGGGCAAGAAGGAAAATTCTTCTTCTTCCCTCATCCCAACATGGACTGTCGCTCGCCTGTAACTTACCTGCAGAGATGACACTATTGCACCTATGCTGCTCTACCCTCTGTCTTGAAAAATGAGGGGAAAAAAAGATGCTGTACCACCTTTCCCTGGAAAAAATAAAACTTTGGAGGATATGATTAGTGGCTGGTGATATACCACATGTGAGAGAGGACAGGTAGGGGCTAACTCTGCTTTTCCCCTTACAGCAGAAGATCCTAGGTGCTGTCAAGGGAAGCTGGGGGAGCCAAGTCGTGTACGAACCAAAGGGTACCCCAAGATATGCCTGTCTGCATCCAGCCCAGCTGGAGGTGGCTGTCCCTGCAGAGAGGGATCCCTCTCATTCCTCTGTATTTCTTCTCCTTCTCAGGGGGACTTCAGCTATCCCCAGACAAGAGGACCCTATTTCTCTGCGGGGCTGGTTAGCCATCCAGAGAGTGATTGCTGCATGGGCAGGAGCGGACAAGGCTCCTGTTGTCCTAAGATACTAATTTTTCTACTTTTGTGCTGCTGGCCAACAGCTACCATCTCTTTCCACCCGAACCCAATGCCGCTGGCTTGCTGTCTGGATCTTTCTGCTGCAGGAGCTGTAGTGTGATAGGACATGTGCTGCATGCACTCTTTCATTCCTGGAGACTGGAGCTCACCAATGCTCTTGTAATGTTATTTTGCCCCCAGACCTGTCCTTCTGAAAACTCTCTTATCCATTAAGTGTTAAAAGAAAAAATTAGAAAAACTAAAAGGATTATGAAAACAATTCTTGAAACTTCCCAGCTGCAAATGCCCAGTTTTCTTATCCATTTATTTGCTGTAAAAATACAAATGTGTTAGGATTTAAAGCAAGCAGGAAGCTGAACAGCCAGACCTATTTCCATTGTAAATTCTTCTCAGAGAAAATGGCTTGGATTTGTTTTCCTGAAACCAGCTTCCTAATTTTTCCTAGTCAGCGGCTGTTTGGGAGGAACAGGGAAGGATGGGGAGGGAGAGGAGAATGGAAATCTCATAGGGGGAATGCATTTCTTGACTATAGGGTATATTTTTTTTTGGCTTGATATGCATCGGTGGTGCTCAGCTTGGGACTGGCCCTTTTCTTAAGTGATGTGCAGGCCATCTTATACCAGTGGTTTCCTGCTTTCTTGCAGCTGGTCTTTGAGTGGGGAAAGCAGCAGCAGTGCTCAGCCTGCCCCTCTTCTCCCAGCCCTACCTGCATCTCCCATTGCTTATCTGTGCATCAGAGCATCCACCTCTGTTGGCCGCCT
Source organism: Rhinoptilus africanus (assembly GCA_013400135.1). Classification (NCBI taxonomy): domain Eukaryota; kingdom Metazoa; phylum Chordata; class Aves; order Charadriiformes; family Glareolidae; genus Rhinoptilus; species Rhinoptilus africanus. Next base: position 270,216 of record VXBO01015148.1, read on the forward strand.
GTGCTGTGACCCAGTTGTGATTTCATTAAGATAATTGGAGAGCTGGGGCGCCTCTTACAGCACTCTGGGTTTTCCCGCTTGATGTGCCCTGCCTCCCCAGCCGTTTCTGCCCAGGGAAGCTGGGCTGGGGGGGAGCTGCCAGCTCTGACAGCCCGACACAAAGACCCAGCAGGAGACCAACGGCTTTCCCATCCAAAACCTGTATTGGGAGCTTTTTGTCTCATGAGAAGACCCTGGATGGGAAGTCATGTTGCTTGAACTTAGTTCCCAGCTCTACCATGAATTGATGACTTTGGGCCCATTCCTTGGTTCGTTTGGATCCTCTTGCCTGTCTGTACAATGAGGAGGATGGTGTTTCTGTTCATGCGTGGCCACCAGCCCTACCTCTGGCACTGCATGCTCTATCTCTTGCAGCTCGGTGGTGAGACCTGAATTTGTCCCTTCTTGTGCTATTGCAGCAGAGAGCCAGGCAGCTGCGACCCGCCGTAGTGTGATGGCAGGACTGCTTGGTCCTGGGAGAGGCTGTACCTTTCCCTGGCAGCTTGCCTGCCGCTGCTCCTTTCATCACCAAGGGGACCAGGCAGAAGACATCAGGTACCTTAGAAAACAGCCTGGAGATGGCTTCTCTTGTAATCTCACCCCATTACTGGGCAGCATTTGCCCCAGAGACGGATGTTTTCTGTCCCTGTTAATAGCTGTAATTAGAGAGATCCGCTTATACTGGCTCTACATAGTTCTCTGGTCCAAGTTTCTACTTTGTTCTGCCTTATATCTTGTGGGAAAATCAATACAGTTTTGTACCGAGTCTAGCAAGTCAAGAGATTGCACAGCACCTGGGTTTGTGGTTGCCTACCACACATTTTAGCAGTTATAGTTATTATCATCTGTAATGTGGGTCTTGTTTTAAACTTTCCTGGATACCTGTCTGTCTTTTCATGTGCTCAAGGTACATGGCGCTGCCTTTCACCCATCCCATTCATATTTATAGATGGGATTTTAATGCAAAGGAGGGTTAAAAGCTGCCTCTTCTCTTGAGCTCTGCCTTGGCCTCTCCATTGCACGGAGTATGTTCTTCATTTGTTTTTCTGAAAAAGGCTGGGAGGCCTGGGAGAAGACTCTTTTCCAGGGCGAGGTGGAGAGCTGCCAGCCCAGGCAGGGAAGCGTCTGCCTCTGAACCACCTGCTTGGCCCTGGGAGGCTGGAGAGGAGATGAAAGTGGAGGAGCCCTGGCAGTTTGCAGTCTTCTGCATCACGGCAGTGAGAGCTTTTCCTCCCCCACGTTGCTTTCCCACATGCGTTGGCAGAGTCAACACTAGGTCCTGAGTCCTGACTGCAAGATAAGAGCTCGGTTTTTATTTAATTGTGCCCCGCTGTCTCAGCCTGCTTTGTGGTGCGTTCGTGCGTTCACGCATCCACTTTTAGCGGGCTTTCACACAAACCTCCAGTCTCCGCTTTCCTCACACAGGCTGCTCTTGCTCATCTAGAGTCTCAAACAGCCTTTAAGTGTTAGATCATAAATCATGGGCATAATTTAAAAACTGTCTTTGATTTCTTCAAATCACTGGCCCTGACAGATTCAGACAACTGGTGTTTCCAGCTGGTGACTTGGGTGCTAACACCCACGGTGGTCTCCCCCATCTGGTTGTGATTTTCTTAAGGGTCTGTGTTCAGCAGTGGGATGGGACGTATCATTTGCTTGCTTGTTTCCTTCAGACCTTTCCATGGACTGGCAGCAAGTAACCTGTAGAGCAGCATGCTTTCTCTCTGTGGAAGTTAGCTTGGAGTTTGGTTTTTCTGCAGAGACTATGGTGGGACAGACTCCTTGCTTTCAGGGAGGAGGGTAGAGTGGTGATGGTGGGAGGTGAAGATCCCACCATGAACCACAAGCATGTCCCAGCACCTCCTAGGGCTTACTGATGGCATGCTGTTCCCCATACCACATTTTTGATGCTGGAGACATGAGCAGTCCTGGTTTATAAGCTGTTGAGATAAGGGGCCTGCTAATCTTACAATATATATAGTAATTTTGGTGGCCTGTATTTGCTGGGGGAGCAATTCCTTCATCCAGCAGGAAAGCTCTTGGGTAGCTGGTTTGTTCTTTGGGGTTATTGCGTTACTGACTTGTTGGGGTGGTTTAGGCATAGCTGCCTACCAGACATTTTTCTTAGAGTAAGCTGGCAACAAAGAACTTTATTAAGAATATCTATTATTTGAGAGGGAAAGCAAGAACAGCATAGCCAGACCTGCTTACTGCTGACTGCCGCTGATTGCGCAGCTTTGTCTTTTACTCAACTATCAGACAGCTGAAGCAGAAACTAGGGAACAGAAAACCGCCAGCAACTTTGGTGAGGGTGGTACTATCTTGTTTTCCTTTGTCCTTCCATCTCTTCTTGGGAGGGAGGACGAGCAGGGAGTTCACAAGCCCTTTGTGGTTGGGTAGTCTCTGGCAGAGGGGTTGTGTTGCCTGAGGTGCTTCAACTGGAAGCTGTGCAAGGGCTGGGCCTGGCGCAAGGACCCGTCCGTGCCTGTTCAAGACCTCGTGTAAAGCCACAGCTTGCACCTTGCTGCTGGGACACGTTTATGGCTGCTAGTGGAGAGACAGTCCCTCTCTTCCAAACCTGCCTGTGCCTCAACCCTGCCCACAGCTTTCTGCTATTCTTCCTCACAGGTTTCTCCTTGAATGTGTTGTCTGTGTTTTGAGCCACCTACATTATGTCATTCCTTACCCCTTTTCTTTTTTACCTCTGAAGCAATATTTTTGAGCTCAGTCTCTCGGGACAGGCTGCCTCTTTCTTCAGATCTTGAAGAGCTTGCAGAGGCTGGAAGAAGCCATTCTGTTCCTCTTAGGCTTTTTTCTTTTTTCTCCTAATGGAAGACATTTATTGTCTCCAAATTGTTTTTCCAAAGTGTGGCCACCATTTGCAACTTTTATTCCATCTTTGGCATCCCTCTCTGTTTTTTCATCTGTGGGCTGCATTGTCTGAATTTGCGGGTGTGCAGCCAGCAAGCCAACAACAAGCATGTTGGGTTAGATTTGCAGCCCACTTGTTAATTTAAAAAGCAACAAGTAAATGAAAATGAAGCGTTGGATAGGCTGTGATTTGTAACAGAGCATCAGCTTGCCAGCCCCATTTCCCTAATCTCTTTCAGTCTGGGCAGGCTGTGGAGAACATCAGCATTTTAACCCTTGAATGGAAGCAAAAGGTGGCATTTCACACCGCTGGAGAGATTCCTTCAGTCCCTCCAGAGGCTGTATTTTGTGAGCTTGGTGACAGTCTTGTGCAAGAGCAAATGGAGGAGCCTGGGCAGTCACTGGGGTGAGCCAGAAAGGTTTGCCTTGTCAGTGTTCTAAAATCAGGGAGTAGGATTCCTGACTTGCGGGCATGGTGGACTGCCAGCGAAAAGCTGAGATACGAGCGTTGTTCTTCTAGAGATCTGCAGACCACTCCTGCCTGCAGGGCATCTCTGCTGAAAGGAAGTAAAATCAAACACTGCAGCAGTGCTGGTCCTCAGGGCTCTCTGGATCCTATGGACAGGTCTTTTGGAGGAAAGGGCACCCAATCTGAGATGTGTCCAAAGAGATTTGTAGAGATGAAACTGAATTCTGGTGCCTTTTAAATGCAGAGACTCCCAACAGACAGGTACAGGGTAAATGTTCAGTAATGAAAAGCTGTAAAACTTCTGTTGTGGCTGGCCTCAGTACGGCAGTGCCGTGCAAAAATCTGTCTCTTGGCTTGTTTAGTTTGCTTGGTGTCCATCCTGGGGGAGAAAGAAGGTGACAGGAGGAAAGGGAGGACACAGAGAAAGCTCCTTCAGTGATCCTGTTGGAAGGGTGTCAGAGCCTTCCCTCCTGGTGAATGCATTGGAAGCCCACTGCAAATCCCCTTTCTCTTGACACCTGAGTTTTTCTTGAAACTGTGATGATGCGCTGGGACATACTGGTGAGGCCAAGCCCCTTGAGTTCCTCATCTCTGCTTCTGTTGAGTAAATTTATGGAGGTTTCACAGACAGGTCCCCAAATCACCTCTCCATCCGTAGATAAGGCTCTGTGCTGGAGAAGAGGGACCATGAAGAACATCATGTTCTTCGCAGCCCACAGCTGGGCTTCTGGGTAGCACATGTAACCTTCATCCCTACACCTGCTTTAGGTCTTAGTCCTGCGAAAGCTTCTGCCAAGTATCTTGGTCCTCACTTCTGCGGGCAAAGCCTCCGTGTTGTCCCGCATGTGCAGGCTGGGGAGAAAGTAAGGAGATGTGCCTTCTGCCTTCACCTACACCTTCACCCCCTCCCTGCAAGACAAAGGTAGGATGCTGGTGCCCACGGGGGCTGGGTGCTTGCTCTTCTGGCTTCCTGCACAAGGCTGGCAGATGTTTCTTGTTTGCTGGAGCTGCGTGGCTCCAGCTACTGGCCTGGGAGCAGCTCCTGCTGCCAGGCGGAAGCACTCGGCAAGGCTTTCCTAGACAGCTTTGAACAGGAGCCAGGAGCCCTCTCACTACAGGAGAAAATCCACGAGGTCAGGAAATACAGCAGCGGCAGCTCCGGCTCCATGCTGGGGCTGTTGGCTTGGCACATGGATCCCAGCCCTCCTCTTCCTGGACGGTGCTCCCGAATGGCTCTCCTCCTCACTGTCTCACTCAGCTGTCTGTTCGACAGGCCTGCGTGGGTTTTGCAGGGCGCAACAGTTGAGTACTGCAGAGGTGATAAATTTGGATAGTCAGGGAAAACACCAGACGTCAGGCTTTCAGATTTTGAAGAGCTTGCAGAGGATGGAAGAAACGCTGTTCCTGCTGAGTGTGGGACTGGGAGGCTGTGCTTTCATGTTTCCCTCTGTTATTTTGTGGTCAGCTCTGGGCTCTGTGTTAGCTGTTGAGAAATAGAAACTCTCCCTCTTGAAATCCTCACATCAGGAGAAGCTTTCACAACAACAAACAGCCTGTAAACCTCTGTCTGGTGTGTCCCAGATGAAGTGTGAAAATATGGGATGTCTGTTACCATCTTTCCAGCAGGAGCCCCACTCTCTCTTCCCTGCCTCTGCTTTTTAGGAGAGGAAACATTTAGAGAGAAACGTTGTCTTTGGGATGGGCTGTTCTTTGAACCAGCCCATGCAGTAGTGGTGACCTTCATACGGCGTTGAGGAACAGCCACCCCTGCCTCGACACCTGTGCATGCATCCATGAGCAGCCTTGCTCTTCCCATGTTCGGGAGCAAAGAGCGTGATGAGGAGCCATGAGGTGGTGTTGGTAAGGTCAATTTAGGGATAAGACCAGCTCTGTAACAAAGCTTGGCTATATGGAAATCCCCAGTTTCCCTGCAGCCTTTGGCCGTGCTCCCTCTCCTGTGGCATTTGCATGTGTTCTGTTGGGCGGTTGGGTCTGCACACTCCCTGTGAAGAGCTTGCATCGTGGATCCTTTGGGAAAGGAAGCAAGCTCGTCTGAACAGTGTAAGGGGTTGCAGATCTCCATGCTCTGTATGAAAGATGGGAGCTGGTTGCAGAGTTTCTTCAGGACAGGACCCCTCTGTGTTCAGCTGTGAAGCCGTTCTGCTGCAGGAATGATCCCCAGCAGTGCTGATGGAGACAGTCAGTGTTTGCTCCTCAGTCCCCATTTCAGCCTGTCGCTGTCCCTCATGGTAATTGTGCCTTCCCATCTGAGAGAGATGAGAAGCCTGGGCAGTAGTGTATGTGAGGAGCCCATATGTGTGAGGGACAGAGTAGAGCAATGCGTGCGTGGCCAATTCGTGTGGTCACTTAGGTTGTTTCCTGTAGCCTTGCTTTCAACCTGCACCTCTTCCTTGGCTGCCAGAACAGAGGCACATCAGACTTTTTTCGTAAGCAGTGGTACTTTTGGATGTAGACCTAGGATATCACATTATTTGCACTTCATTTGCCTCACCATCACTGCTTTTCCACTGTGTTTAACGACCTTCAGCTTCTCCAGCAGTGAGGAACGGCACAGCAACCAGAGGTCCTCCTCGGCAATGTGCTTATGCTCTGGCTGCTCTTTTGCACCCCCTCCCTTGCCCTTCTTCAGGATCCTGGATACTGAGAACGGCATGAGCTTTGTTTGCCTTCCCACTACCGAGGCAGCAGCTCCTAAAAGAGCTTTGGCAAGAGATGGTTGTGTCTGCTCCCAGCTCGAGTGGATGATTGAACTGTCTGAGTGGTTTCAGGTTGCAATCAGGTGGGGATTGAAAGCAGAAAGTTCTGGCCTGCTTTCCATTAGATCTTTGCTGTGTTAGCAAACGCATCAGATGCAGACTGAGTCTGGAGTGGCTTTTGACGGCACAGTTTGTACCAGCTTCCAGGGTTTCAGGAGAGGGCTGGTGAGCCTGGAGAGGAGGGCAGAGCGATTTAAATGACTGGGGAGGGGGAGGGTGTGTGTGTGTGTGTCTAATCTGCAGTGGTGTTGCAGCCTGTGCCAAACGGTGACCATCCGGGGCAACCGTGAGCTCATCTTCCCACTACCCGCTGTACGTCGAGTGGCTTCCCCAGAGCTTGCAGATGATGTCTGCGGAGGAGTATCTGACCCTGGGGTGACTTTCAGTGGGCAGGGCTTGCAGTCCAATGAGGGTGGATTTCTATTTAAGCTCTCGGGGTTTTGTAATCTTCCTGAATTAAAGTTCCTCTTTCTCAGCGGAGCTGGGGCAGAAATATAAAAGAGGAGGTGTGTGGGGATGAATTTTCTCCATGGCAAGTAACATGGTGTTGCAGAAGTGTGATTTGCTCCTCCTAACCCTAATCATCATTCACAATTAGCACCTTCTGTGATAGCAACCTAATCTTAGAGTTTATGGGTCAGGATTAAAGGGAGGGACAGGAACAAATGATGCTACAGTGAGGTTCTGCTACAGGGCCCCTGACCAGAAAGACCAAGCAGATGAGGCCCTCTGTAGACAAATAGGAGCAGCCTCATGTTCACAAGCCATGGTCCTCATGGGGGACTTCAATCACCTCGATATCTGTTGGAGGGACAACACAGCAGGGCACAAACAATCCAGGAAGTTCCTGGAATGCGTCAATGATAACATCCTCCTCCAAGTGATGGAGGAGCCAACGAGGAGAGGTGCTATGCTGGACCTTCTTCTCACCAGCAAGGAGGGGCTGGTGGGGAATGCGAAGGTCAAGGGCAGCCTTGGCTGCAGTGACCATGAGATGGTGGAGTTCAAGAGTCTTAAGGCAGTGAGGAGGGCACACAGCAAGCTCACTAGCCCGGGCTTCAGGAGAGCAGACTTTGGCCTCTCCAGGGATCTGCTTAGAGTACTGTGGGATAAAGCCCTGGAGGGAAGAGGGCCCAAGAAAGCTCTCTAATATTCAAGGACCATCTCCTCCAAGCTCAGGAGCAATGCATCCCAACAAAGAGGAAGTAAAGCAAAAACACTGGTGCCTGCCTGGAGAAAGTGGAGAGACTCAAACTCTAAAAGGAAGCCTACAGAGAGTGGAATCAAGGACAGCCAGCCTGAGAGGGATACAGATAAATTGTCTGAGCAGCCAGGGATCAGGTTAGGCAAGCTAAACTCTGACAGAATTAAATCTGACAGGGAGGTCAAGGCTGAGGTACTCAGTGACTTTTTTGCCTCAGTCTTCACTGGCAATGGCTGTAGCCACACCGCCCAAGTCACGGAAGGCAAAGACAGGGATCGGGAGAATGAAGAACTGCCCACTGTAGGAGACCACCAGGTTTGAGACCATCTAAGGAACCTGAACATGCACAAGTCCATGGGACCTAATGAGATTAATCTGTGGGTCCAGAGGGAACTGGTGGATGAAGTTGCTAAGCCACTATCCATTATATTTGAGAAGTCATGGCAGTCTAGTGAAGTTCCCGCTGACTGGAATAGAGGAAACAGAACCCTGATTTTTAGAAAAGGAAAAAAGGATGGGCTGGGAATTACAGGCCAGTGAGTCCACCTCTGTGCCTGGCAAGATCATGGAGCAGATCCTCATGGAAATTCGGCTAAGGCGCCTGGAAAATAAGGAAGTGATTGGTGACAGCCAGCATGGCTCCATTACAGGCAAATCGTGCCTGACTAATTTGATGGCATTCTAAGATGGTCTGACAGTGTTGGTGGATAAGGGGAGAGCAACTGATGTCATGTACCTGGACTTGTGCAAGGCATTTGACACTGTCCCGCATAACATCCTTGTCTGTAAATTGGAGAGACATGGGTTTGATGGATGGACCACTCGATGGATAAAGAATTGGCTGAATGGCTGCACTCAGAGAGTTGCAGTCAAGGGATTGGTGACGAAGTGGTGAGCAGTGACAAGTGGCGTTCCTCAGGGGGTCAGTACTGGCACTGGTGCTGTTTAACATCTTTGTCGGAGATGTGGAAAGTGGGATTGAGTGTACCCTTATCAAGCTTGCTGATAACACCAAGCTGTGTGGTGTGGCTGACATGCTGGAGGGCAGGGATGCCATTCTATTAGGAAGAAATTCTTTACTGTGAGGGTGGTGAGACACTGGAACAGGTTGCCCAGAGAAGCTGTGGATGCCCCATCCTTGGAAGTGTTCAAGGCCAGGTTGGATGGGGCTTTGAGCAACCTGGTCTAGTGTGAGATGTCCTTGCCCATGGTAGGGGCGTTGGAACTAGGTGATCTTTAGGATCACTTCCAACTCTAACCGTTCTATGATTCTGTGGTTCTATATAGCATCTCTTGCTCCCCTGTGGGGCATGCCAGCTTCATCTCATGGGAGCAGGGGTGCCCCTTCCACAGTCATCCTCCCTCTTGTGATGGACAGCACAGTGAGAGGCATTGGTTTCTGGAGGACAGGCAGAGGGTGTGAATGTGCCGCCATCTCAAACCAGCCCTGTGGTCTGAGGTTTCATGCAGCCTTGAGGGTGAAGACATGGTACTAACAGTGTATTTGGCGGGGTTGGAACTTCTTCCTGGCTCCTGTGGGCATTGACATCCAAACCACGCTGGCCAAGGCTTTCAAATCTATCTAGTGATTTTGGATTGCTAGCTTGAGATAAGGCAAATTGGAGACAGTGCTGAGTACTTCTGGAAAACCAGACCTCTTAAATCTGTAACTGTAGGGTTTACTTTTGATTTACAGAGCCCATACTTTTGTTTTCTTATCAGCAACACTCCCTGAGCTCTGAGGTTTGCTCGGGGAATGTGTGAAGTTTGCATCCAGTCCATCAGGCTGAAGGGTTGCAGTATATCACAAGATAAACATAGTTCTGTATTCAGTTTGAGGGATTATTCTACCCGTTTTAAAGTAACCTTCACTACTAGTGGAGAGTATTGGGTTAAATAGGTCTGGATGCTGTGGTTCCGTGCTGTACTTTTAGTCCAAGTTTCATGGTTTCAGGTGAGGCTATCTCATATTTGAGACCCCCAGAGCATAAAAGCAAAAGAGAGACAGTGGATTCTGGAGGCACAGTATGGAGTGACAGGCTGAAATAAGTGTAGTTTTCTCTGGCCAGATTCCCAGGGTAGTCAGGCTGCTGGTTGGGAAGAAGGCAAGAACGCCTTTGACCCTTGGAGCACACAGGGCATTCCACCATCTCCCCAGGCCAGGCTCGCCAGGGTGGTCCTGGAGCAGAATAATACCCTGCGGTGGCAATATCATGGACAATTTTATAAAGCTATGTTAAATGCATGTTGCATCCCTGATGGTACCTTGCTGGTTTTCACCCCAAGGAGTGAGGGCTGTCTCTTTGCCATACGGAATAGCAGTGAATTGGGTTTACCTTGTCCCATCCTCAATCCCTACGAAGTCAAACAACTTAAAAGATGTTTAAAATCTGAAGGGGTGTGTCCCTTCACCTCTGCTTTACAGAATTATGTGTCTCTGTGTTCTGTGCTGGATCTCAGACCTTGCTGTCTCTACCTTGCAGTACTTGGGTGCTCCTGGGATGTGCAGGAGGCAAATGGAACGCTCAGTACCCAAGGAATGAGGCTATGCTTTGCAGATTTCTGCCTTTCCTGGCAGAAAAGAGGGGGCTGACTGCTAAGCCCTACGGCAGAGCAGGCGGCGATGGGGAGGGACCCCCTCTCCTAATGTGGTGGCCGTATTTCTCCTTGCAGGTGGTGGTGCTCCTGGAAGTCCTGAGCTGGAGTCGGCTGGAAGATGACCGAATATAAGCTGGTGGTGGTGGGAGCTGGTGGTGTCGGAAAGAGTGCTTTGACGATACAGCTCATCCAGAACCATTTTGTTGACGAGTATGACCCCACGATAGAGGTAAGCGGCTATGGGCATGGGGTCTGTCTCTCTGTGTGGTTTCTCCTTGGGTTTCTGTGGTTTCTCTCTTGCTCTTCTCCACCTTGCCTCCAACCTGGAGCGTGCTTGGCTTGGTCTCAAGTCCCTGAACTTGAGCAGGGATGTTCCCCTGCTTCACAGAGCTGTTCTGAGTTGCTACGTGCATGTTTGGAGGTCACAATGACCGACTTGTGCCTCCTGCAAAAGGACAGTGGTGTCTGCTGAAGAGAGATGGCGACGGAGGCAAAAGCAGGCAGAGACAGGCAGGACCTGAGAGGTAGCACGAAAGTCCTCCTTTCTGATGAGATGACAGCATGGGGAGGGATTAAAGGTTTGAAATTGAAGAGCCATTTTGTGCCTGTGCTTCCATTTCTTCTCCTGTGAAATCAGAGTAAATATATTGACTTCTCATGCAGGATGTTTTGAGATTTACTGCTGAAATAGGTTTTATCAGAGCTTGGTCATATTGTGTATGTCCTTTAGTTTGAACAGCTGAACTGTTGTGGTTCTCGGAGTGTTGCCTCTGCTCCATCTTGAGGAGGTAAAGGTTGACGTATGGGTCTCATAGTCGGCGTGAATGGTAGCGCTGACCTGTCTAGCTCAGCACACTGCCTGGGGAAGCAGGCAGGGACCCTGTCCTCCTCCAGGCTGTGCAGAGGCGGGGTCTGGTCTTCAAGCTCCGTTACACTATTGTTTTCTCTTTTACTTTTTAAAAACATACTCCATTCTCCGACTGCTTTCACCGTTGCTAGCAAGATGCTAATTACACCCTGCATGACTTACACCTTCGTTCAGGGGAGGTGTGGGCAGCAGCCGCTGCTCTGCATGAGGAATAAGTCCACCCTGGGAAGGCAAATTACAGCTCTGTCATGCCTCTTGGACAATAACCTTCCTGTCTGCAGTCCTAAAGGATTCTCTACCAGATGTGTATAAACGCAGCTGTGGTTGCTGCAGTTGTTATTATCATAATGGCTAAAAGGCCCCAGCTGGGATCAGAAATCTATTCTGGTAGGTGTTGTAAGTGTCTTCCCCACCCTAAAGAGTTTACAACTTAAATAAACAAGCAAGACAAGGCTTGGTAGAAAGGCTGAAATAGTCTTACAGTCCGACAGATGAGAAGGAGAGAAAGCACTTAAAAGCACGTGCTATTACATCATTTGGCCAAGGTCACCTCGAAAGTCCGTGGCAGAGACTGGAATTTCATTTAAGGGCTCCCGAGTCTTGGTGTTGCACTTTGCTTACGGATGCCGTGCCGCCTTCCCCAGTTCCTCTCCCCTCAAGTGCTCGTCACCAGTAGCATCATAGGCTTTTCTTAGAAACCTTTTCCAGGTTTTTGGCAAAAGAGCTGCTGATGGAGAGCAGCCTCCCTGGGGAGACATCTGCCTGGATGGATCCTCTCTTGGACCTTAAGGTGGGCAGAGGCAGCTGTGACCCAGGGATGTATCGGGTTTTGGCATCCTATTTTTTTTGTCTCTAGCTGCCTGCCCGCTGTACGTACCCTCCAGGGAATTTTCTCCATGTAAACAGGCAGTGGGGAATGTAAACCTTGCATGGCATTTCCCAGCACACCCTCCTCACCCTGCCTGCTCCTGTGCCCCAGGAGACGCCTGCTCTCCTCCCCTGCTCTCCCCAGCCCCACTCTGCTCTTCTCCTCCTCTTCTCTTCCTAAAGCAGCCATGAGCCGCTCTTCACCCCTCTCATCCCTGATGCTTTTCCACCTGCAGATGCCACCAGCCCCGATGCCTTTGCAGCTCCCTTGGTTGTGCCCCGCATCCCGTGCCACCCCGACCATCTTCTCACTCATTCCAGGGTGATTCCTTTCAATTATGCTTCATTTTATGGGGGTTTTAGGGTGTGCAGAGAGTTACCTGCCAGCCATCTGAATGTGACCAGCAAACCACCCTGCTGTGACTAAGCTGCTTTGGATCGTGCCCAGGAGCTGAGTCTTGACTGTTCAGCTGGCTAACGAACAGCACAGCAATGCTGAAATGAGCAGGATAAAAGGGGGGAAAGAAAAGTATATGTTCATGGAGCAAAGGCTTTACCCATCACTTAAATGAGTCCAGGACGGATGGAGAAGTGAGTTTGTCTGCTCTCTGGGGCAAATGGACCTCTTGATGTGGTCCCCCAGCACACATGGGGTGCTCCCAGCATCCGTCTGGGGACCCTGAGTCTGAACCCCAAGCGGATGTTGGTTTTGCTGCCTGGCACTTCTCAGCTGGGTCCGGCCACTTTCCCTTGTGCAAGAAGGTGGGGTAGGACATGGGAGGCTACAGAGGAGCATTGAGGCTGCAGGGTGCTGGTGGCTGGACATGTGGGCTGGTGGCAGCTACCCTTGCAGTGTCAGCGAGGTCACCTGGCAGCATGGCAGGGATGGCTGAGCCACCATCCTGAGCATCCCGGAGGGATTTGGATGAAGCTGGACAAAAAGCAAGGGTTGGTGGGAGCTTGTCCCCTTCCTTTGGGGAGCGTGGTGCAAAGCATCCTCTGCAAGACTGCTAATGCCTTTGCTTCATTAGTGAGCTGGCTGGCCTTACGGGCAGCCTGTTGATGAGCTGAACCAAGGTGTGTGACCGCTTCTCTCTAGGTGTGCTGTCACTGGTGAGACCTCCTGTATTTGGGAACTTAACAATTAGCTGTGAACACATATGCTGAGAGGCTGGTCATCTGGACACAAGCCAGGGTGGAGGGGTGGGAGGATGCTCTGCCCAGCAGAGCACTGAGGTCCCCTTTGCCAATCTCTGCCAGGCACTGGGACCCCAGAGGTGGAACCAGTGCTCTTCTACCTTGCACCAAGGAGGCTCCAGATACATTATTGATTAGAAATGGGAGCGCATTCCTGCAGGGCAGCCAGCCAGTTACCTTCAGAGCAGCTGGCTGGAAGCCAGTCCATCACTCCACGCTTAGTCCCGGTGGGTCAGCAGTCCCCTTTTTGGGAAAGCATGGCTCAGAAGGTCGTGGTGGAGTAGGTCTCATCTCCTGATTTTGTAGCCCTCTCTGCAAGGTGAAGAAAGACTTTAATTAGCCCCAGTAGATGATGTTGTTGCAGTAATGAACTAAAGGGTGGAGGCTGCATTGGCCCCATTCCTTTTCCATGCCGCTGCTGGTCGTGTCGGTGGCCTTTGCTGCATCAGCTGTTTGTCTGCAGACCTGCAAAGCTCATCTGATAACATTGTTGTGGTCGTTGGAAGAGCAGCAGACATTTGAATTAATTTTAAACTGCAGCCGTAGCCTCTGTGAGTGGCTACAAAGCGCTGTCGTGGTCATTTTGCTGACTCGCACCTTCTTCTTACCTTTGGTTTTGGCTTCCTTCTCTTACTGAGAGTCAAGGATGCTGCACCGCACCCAGGGGACCGCTGTTGGAGAGGGATGCGGCTGTTCAGCACTGTCCCCTGATGAGACTGGGCACGGGGAGAGGCATGGTGGGGAGGAGTGGTGCTTTGAGGAGCCTGCCTTGAAAATTAAATCTTTTGAGGGATGCCCTGGGTGATTTCCAGGCCTTCATGCATCTGGGATAAGTTGTGATTGCCTCTGCTGCAGGGAAAACCCCCAACTTCAAAGGACCTGCCTGGGTAGTCCCTTACCTCTCCTGGAGCCCTCTGGGCACAGACTGGCTGTGGGAAACACCCTCCTCACAGAGGGATTTTTTTTTTTCCTCTTGTGTTTGATGAAGAGGTGTACTGTCAAGCCCAGTTTGCAGCCTTACTGGTGGCATATTGCCTCCGGTGCCCTACCAGAGATGCGTTGGTGGTGCTGGATTTCCAGGTGATCTTTAACACCTTCCAGCCCCACAGATCGCAGGCAGTGGCTGGAAGCCCTGGCTGGCCAGAGCTGCCTTTCCTGGGTGTCCCCTTCCAACATCTGGGCAGGGCGGCAGCAGAAGGGGTTAGCTGGGACTAAATAAAGCTTAGGAAAATAGTTGTCAAGGACTATGCGGTGTGGTAGAGACAAAGCTGCCCCTGGTCTGACAGAGGCAGGGCTGGGAATGAGGAGAGCAAGCCAGGGGCTGTCTTATCCGTGGCTCTGCCAGAGAAAGGGAAACCTGCTCAGCTGCTCCCTTTTTTCCTCTTTTTTTTTTTTTTTAAACTTTGTTTTCCTTTCTCTCCCATTTTTAAATCAGCTATTTAATGGGAGCTAAACCCAGGCAGAGCGTGACCTGGCATCTTCCCAGGGATGCACTTGCTGCATCCCTGCACTTGGCCTGATCCGAGCCCTCCCTTAATGCATCCTCCTCCCTTTCTCTCCCTCTCCTGGCCTGCAGGATTCCTACAGAAAGCAAGTCGTCATCGATGGAGAGACCTGCTTGTTAGACATCTTGGATACCGCAGGGCAAGAAGAGTACAGTGCCATGAGAGACCAGTACATGAGAACGGGAGAAGGATTCCTCTGCGTCTTCGCCATCAACAACACCAAGTCCTTTGAAGATATTCACCAGTACAGGTTGGTATCCTGGGAAGGGCCCCTTCCCTCTTGTCCGGTGCAAAAGGGAGGCCTTGCCGCTGCACCCTCCTGCCCTCCCTTTTCGATCAGGCCCCGCGGTAGAAGCATTGGCTGCCAGCAAAGACAATTAGCTCAAGTGGCCATTCCCCAGGGAAGAGAAGGAGCAGACGGCTAATGTCAGAGACTCCAATAAAACCCATCCAAAGGGATTGCTTGTGGCCTTTGGGGACTCGGTAATGTAATGTTTAAGTGTTTATGGTGACTAAAGAGAGAGCTGATCCTCTATGACCCCCTCCCTTCCCTCCCTAATTAATGGAATTGCTTTGTTAGTGCAATCGATCTCAGTGACTTCTGCTGGGCCCAGGAGCTGGGAGAGGAGGCTGGGAAGGGCAGGGATTGCTGCTGGCGAGGCTGTGGTCTGCTGGCCTCGCGCATACAGGGAGAGGCAATCCTGGCACGTTGGAGCTTGGTTTCAACCAGGGCAAAGACGGAGCAGGAGGTGGGTCAGAGCCCCATCGAGGTGACTTGCCCAAGAGGTTGCCCACTGTGGGGGCAGCAGCAAAGACCCCATCCCGGCGTGGTCCTGCTTTGGCTGCAACCAGGTTACTCATCCCGTTTCTCCCCCCTGCTGCCATCACCCCTGCAGAGCTGGAGGGCCCAGGCAATGGTACAAACGCAGCAGGAATCTTCCCTGGTTACCCCAATGTTGGCTTAGGCAGGGATCTCTCTGCTTTATGCCTTTTTTTTGAGGCTTGGCTGTGATGGTAAGCACTTGCAAGGGATGCAAGAGATGGCTCTGCCTGTCCCCACTGTCCACTGCCCACCAAGGGACCGTGTACCTCAGTCCCTCATTATAAACCTGGGTCCCAGCTAATCCTGTAGCTCCGAGTACAGGCCACAGCCCTTCCTTGCGCCGCAGTCAGAGGTGCTGCTCCGAGGTGTCAAGATATCTCAATCTTCAGCTAGCTCCATGTAGTAACTATACAGTTGGACTAATTTGGCTTCTTTTAGCTGAACTGGAGGACAAAGGATGGGATTTTCCTAAAGCACCTGAGGGATTCAGCAGCATTCATCCTTGTGCTGGGGCTGGTCCCTGTGAATCACTCGCAGGATGGCTCGATTTCAAGCCTCAGTTTTAATCATGATGTAAATCACTGGCTTTCATCTCATTTCGTCTGTGCTCTTTCTGTTTGTGCTTTTAAAAGAACATTCCCCAGAGAAACACTGACTCTCCCTCGTTAGTAACCATTAGGAGGTATCTCTTTCCAGCTAAGTGTAGCCCATACGCTAAATTTAGTACTTGCGTTTGCTGATCAGGAAGTTACATGGAACATGTAAGTGGCTTTATGGCATATCGTACGTATAGTCAGACTTCATTTCTAGGTTCTATTGCATTAAAAAAAGATGATTGATTTTTTTGAGTGTGATACATGTCCAGCTGCTTTTGGATGGAAATTTGAAGTTGATTAAAATGCAGAAATCAGCATTTTAAATAATGCTTCTATTAGTTAAATAAAACCATGTTAAATGTTCTGGGTGCATGAGCAAGTAAAAAAAAAAACTGTTTTGCATCTGAAGTTAAGTGATTTATTAGGCAAAGGAAGTTATTATCTATCAGGAGGGAATTGAATGGATTGTTTGTGGTCATAATGGCCTTTAAGATTCTTAGAGGTGGTAGATCTCATCCTCGCCCACCTAATTTTAAATCCAATGTTGGAATGAAGAAGCAAGCATTACAGCTTTTTTTGCTTCCCAGTTGGTTTCTCAACTTCGTGTGACCTGAACTAAACTGAAAGGAAGCAAATTCTGCCTGTGCACCTGCAGAAAAGGTTACAGCTGCCAAAAGCTGGTTTATCAGCTCAGGAAATTCTGTTTGCAGGTGATTTTTTTTTTTCTTCTTTTATCTCCATTCAGGGGGATTACTCGATCTAAAATCTTGTAAATAACCCAGGTAACTGCTTAAGTAAGCATTTTTATTTAACTTAAACTATCTTAAGCTCATAACTTAATATAGACTGTTATAATTTCAAGTTGTATTTTGTAAACAGTTCCATTTAAAGAGCAGAAGTATGTTTATTTTTCATTTCCAAAAGTGCCCTAGCTGTTTTGCTGTTTGCTCACTTACGTGCCATGGTCATTTACGTTCTCCTGAAAGTCCAATACAAGGCACTTGGCAGGAACGAAGTGTAGCGTAGCTGGTGGGGAGTGTCCTGGAACTGCTCACTGATGTCTCTTCTCCCTTCACTATGGCACCTCTTACTCTTACAGGGAGCAGATCAAGAGGGTGAAAGACTCTGATGACGTTCCCATGGTGCTGGTGGGAAATAAATGTGACCTTCCTGCCCGGACAGTTGAGACCCGGCAAGCGCAGGACCTGGCCCGGAGTTACGGCATCCCCTACATAGAAACATCTGCCAAAACCAGACAGGTAAGAGGAGGGTTTTAAACAAAATCCTTTTCTTCTTTTCTCCAGCACTGTCCTGGAGAGGCAGGAATGGGAGACGCGACCTTGCAGACATGTGGGTGCAAGGGCCGGGGTTTGTTGCTTCCTCAAGGCTAAATGCTCCATCAGGACGTTCCCTCCCCTCTCCAGGCTTGAGCCTCCATTCTGGAGAAGTGCAGGAAAGATGCTTTCTCCAAGGCTCTCTCTGAGGCTCTGGAATAACCTCCATAGTCACTGCAGGTCACTAAGCTCAGGGGACTTGGCTAACCTCATCCCTGGTCTGTTATGCAGACAATACCAGTGCTGGAAGGACCATGTGGTGCTCCCAGAGCACAAGGGTGGAAGGGAGCAAGTGATACTTTTCAGTGGTGGCTTTTCTCTTGGGTGGTAGACCTCATTCAGGCCGCTGAAAGCTGGTGAGTCTGAAAGACTTAAGAGCTCCTTGGCCTGTGGTTGCTCATTCAATCTTGCTCGCTGTTTGGTGGCCACGGTAAGATCCCTGTTAGTCTTCCCAACTTGGTTTCATGCTTTTAAGCCTGCAACCTGCACTGCTGAAAGACAGCGCTAGGGACACCTAGCCGGGAAGCAAAGCCCCCTCTTCTCTCCACTGTCCCCTCTCAAAGTGGGACGCTGCTTCAAGCGATGCTTTTCTTCCAGGGCGTTGAAGATGCCTTCTACACCTTGGTGCGGGAGATCCGTCAGCACAAGCTGCGCAAGCTGAATCCCCCAGATGAGAGCGGCCCCGGCTGCATGAACTGTAAATGTGTGATATCGTGACTACGGTGAGTTTTGAAAGCAGGAGATGGGTTGCAGCAGGGGTACGTTAGACATAGGGCAGGAGGTGACTGCAGATGCACTCATCTGCAAACAAATGCAGCAGAAACAATTTCAGCAACGCATATTTTTTAATGAAACACCTTTTTTGACTGAAATAGCATTTTTCTGTGAAAACATAGGTAAGTCAAAATTCCCCCTTTCTTGAGGAAGCGTGTAGGAGGAGAGGATTGTTTATTTTTTCCCCTCATTTTTTGGAACAAAATTCTGCAGAACTGAATAAAAATAAGTATGTGCGTTGTCATGTTTTTCCTGGGAAAACTCATTCCCATGCTGCCCCTCTGAAAGAGGCGTTAGGCTGGTGTTGCAGGTGCGTGGCTCGCTGCGCATTCACCAGGCTGGCCCTAGAAGAGTTCAGCCGAAGAGCTGGGTGAGCGCCTTGCCTCCTAATGCACTCGTGTAAATTGCCTCATCCTATAGCTTCAGAGCAGACCTGTCTTGCTGTGAAAGTCCTGTGTTCCTCGGAAGAGTTTTCCCCATTATTATTCCCCTGGGATATTTGGAACTGATGCAATGTTGAGAACTAGCCATAAGGGGGCTGTTTTGCTTTTATGAATTGTGCATGCTGGAGCCAGAAACAGTGTTGTTCAGATTGTCTGTGTTCATTTGCCTGTTTTTCTTCTTTTTCTTTCTGTGTTTTTGGTTGGGTTTTTTTAATGATGAATTTATTTAAATCATTGCGATCCTGCTGGATAGCAGTGAGGAAGAGCTCCTATTGGTTTCTCTGCGTGAGCTGGGTGGCCTTAAGCCAAACACTTGGGAACATCTGGCTGTGTAACCAGCTCCTTCCAAGGCAGAAGTGGAGAGAGAGGGAATGGGGGATGAGTGCACTGGGGAGACGTACCTCTAAGGACATCTGGGACTGGGGCGTGGGAGAAAAACCTGCACAAACATTACCATTAGCGTCTTTTGAGGAGTCTCCCAAGCACCTAAATTGGCCCTTCACTCCTTTGAACAACTGCTGGAGTCCTAAAGAGAAGCACATCGTGTCCAGAGATGGTGCTAAGAGGGTCTTGCTGAAGGTGGAGGTGGGCAGCTGGTGTTCCTCTGTTGCTTTGTGAGTGCAGCAGAGCTCTTCCCCCTCCCACTTCCCCCCAAAAGAAATAATAAAGAAATGCTGGCAGCGTTTGCTTCCTATGAGCAAAAAACCACCCGAGCACCCCACCCCTTCGCTCCCAGCCGAGGCGTGCAAGGTCTCCTGGGGGCCAAGCCGAATGCTGTGCCCAGCACACTTATCATTGCTCAGGGAGCTTTTCCAGATGTTCGGGTCCTCCAGATGTTCAGGAGCTTTTCCTCCGGATGGGGATGTGAGCCTGGGGCTCGTTTCCTGCTCTGGCTCACAGCTGACAGCATGGGCTTGGCGGATGCTTCTGCTCCCCTAGACAGGCGACCAGGAGACTAGTTGTCGTCACAGCCCAGTGGCCACCGGCATGGGCAGTGCCTCCAAAGAGAGGGGCAAGGAGGAGTGGGAAGGAGTTTCTTGGAAACACTCCCCTCTGTTAAGAGAACATGCCCTAGGAATTGCTCACATCTTTTTCTGCTCAGGCAGAAACTGGAAATGAGACATCCCAGCTTATTCTAGCTGCAGTGGCCAAGAGCAGAGAGGGAGGAACATCAGGGCACAAAAGGAGAAGTAAGGCAAGGGCGCACCGGTGTTTGGGGAGAAGGGTAGGTGTGGGGCTAGGGGGATTTGGCTGCATTTGCTCTGGACTCACTTTGTGGTTCTCATCATCCCTGGAGGAGGGAGAAAGATCTCACCAGACAGTGCCCCTTCCCACAACAAGGCTTGGGCAGAGGCAGAAGGTCTGGTGAGACGCCCGAGGCTCTCCCATCACTCCATGGACCATTCGCTTGTTCCCTTCTGCACACGTGCAGGTGCTTTGCTGAGCTCTAGGTCCAGACCTCCAAAACTTGTATAGCCCTTTGCTTTCCCTCTGTGGTCACTGGAAGGGTTATCCCAGAATGTGAGGGGTGGGTAATGGAAACAGCCCCCACTGGTTCTGACAGTGAATGGGTGCTAATGAGTGTCCTCTTCTGGTTTCAGCTGACTGGACCGTGTCTTGGAGAGGTTCCCACTGTGCCGAGTGCAAGGCAAGAGGTGAAGCGAAGGAAGAAGCAAATGGATTCAGGGGAGGCATATAGGG
This sequence comes from Rhinoptilus africanus, assembly GCA_013400135.1. Taxonomy (NCBI): domain Eukaryota; kingdom Metazoa; phylum Chordata; class Aves; order Charadriiformes; family Glareolidae; genus Rhinoptilus; species Rhinoptilus africanus. The sequence continues at coordinate 290,282 of VXBO01015148.1, forward strand.
GGAGGGGGAGAGGAAGAGGAGGAGGAGGACAGGGGGAGCATGAAGCCCCTCAAAGGACTATCTCGCACTTCACCCAAGCCTGCGGCAAACGACTTTTTTTCTTTTTTTTTTTTTTTCTTTCCCCATCCCCTCCTCCTTTGGTCTCCTCCCACCCCGGCAACTGTACAAAGCCACAGATTGAATCACAGTAAATTATTATTTGATGGTCTCGACAAACCGTCTTGATGGCTGAGTCCTCCTTCCAGAGGGTGCTGCTGCTGGTGCTCCATGAGGACCGCTGGTGGGATGGTGGGGAGGGAAGGGTGCTGAGATTTGCTCTCCACAGACCGAGGTCATGCTGTAGACCGTGAAGGCGATTGGGGTGGGGTATCCTGCAGGGAAAGGGCTCTCTTTGTCTCCAGCAAGTCATCGTCATGTCCCTGTCCCCCACAGCCCACCTGAAAATCTTCGCTGGCCCCAAGTTTTGGAGGAATGGAAGAGCGCGACTAGTCCAAGCCTGTCCTCGGCGCTCCCCTGGGTGCTTTGCCTTCAATTTAGTCCTTGTGGGATTTTTTTGTGGCCTCAGATGCAATGCCTGGAAGGGAAGAAGCATCGGGGAGGAGATCTGAGAGCTGGGTTCGCCCCAGCTGGTGCCAGTCTGTTGCTTCCTTGATTTTTTTCTAGGCAGCTCTTTCTGGCACAGCACCTCCCAAATGTTTATGTGCTCCAGAGGTAGAATTAGGCCTTTCTGCTCCCCTCCAGCGCCTGGCTAACGCTAACACCTGCATAGTGCATACACCTTGGGTGCTCCCGTCTGTCAGCGGTATATAATGGTATGCAAATCCTCGTCTGCCCTGTGCACAGCTTAATCACTGGTGAGCGTGTAGCAGAAGGGCTCTCCTGCACTGCAGACAGCTGTCTGGCTGTCTAACAGCTAAGACTAAAGGATTCAGGCTTCCAGTCCTTGGGTTTAGAGTGGGTTAGAGTGTTTTGGATAAGGGCTAATCTGTTGGGAAGCCGGTATTCGCTCAGCCCTGCTCCTTTGGGATTTTTGCCTGGAGTCTGATCGGCTTCTCCCCTGTGCCTTTCACTTGCAGAGCCAAGACGAGGCATTGCACTGAGTGCAGCAGGCGGCTCACTGCTCGCTGCCTTTCCCTTTCCCAAGCTATTGCACAGGCTAATTTAGCTGGCATCCAGAATTGAGAGCATCAAAGTGGGGAGGTGATCCAGCTGAGAGTGGCCAAGAGCCGTTCTGCACGGGCTAGCCTGGGCCTGAAGAGGCGCTGGGTTCGGCAGCCGAGGCCGGCAGGGGTTGGGAGCGGCGAGGGCAGCGCGTGAGTCACATCCCTCACACGGCAAAACCCGTAAGGAAACCCGGGTCAGCCCTGGCACAAAGCCACAGCCCACCTGGGGTTTCCCAGCATCCATGTGGGCAGCCTCCTGTCCTCCTCCTCCTCCTCGCCCTCCGTCATGCCAGGAAGCAGCAGAATTAAACTCCAGTGCTGCTTGGAGTTCCTTCTTTTGGCCTGGGCAAGAGAGGACTTGTGCTATCGGCTTGCTTTTTGTACCGAACTGCTGTGGGGCACAGACCCCACCCTGGCTCCAGTTCCTACAGGAGAAGGGCTGATCCCAGCCTGAGTGGGAGAAGTTACCCAAGGGAAGAGCTGCTCTGCCTTTACCTGGGTGTGCTGTTTCCAGCAGCGCCTGTCCCTGTGCTGGAGAAGTGCTGAAGATGCTGAGTTTGGAGTTAATCTGCTTAGTGATATGGTTTAGTGATGGGTTTTGTCAGTGTTAGGTTGATGGTTGGACTTGATGATCTGAAAAGTGCCTTCCAACCTAGGCAGTTCTATGAATCTACATGGTGGGGCTGGACCAGAGGCTCCCAGAAAACCTCCCAGCCTGAGTTGTTTCAAGTGTGAAGCCTGGAAGTACGTGTTTTGTTCCTAAGTTGGTAGCTTGTGTGCCCTGCAGCCACAGGGCAGAGGGCAGGGCTACTTCATCCTTCTAGCAGTTAGTGGGTGGGTTAATGCAGGAGCCCTTGCTTGGCGGTGTTACTACACTAGGAACCTGGTGCTGTTTTTCTGCAATAGAGCTTATCCCATCCTTCACCAGGCCTTCGGTGAAGGATGGGATAGCTCTATTTGGAGGCCTTTTAGATAAGAAGAAACGCTGTGTTTGGGGCTCTAACATTCAGTGTTTAGGGCTCTCTCAAGGACTGAACTCTGGATGGCTCTAACTATGGAGAGTATCTTCTGGCTGGGAGCCAGAAGGCACAAAGACCAGGAGCCATGGTCAAGCAAGCTGAGGAGCTCTAGGGAGTACCAGGGGCCAGGTGACTTCGCAGGAGAGGCAACAGCTGCAGTTGCGAGCGGCTGGCGTGTCTTGGCAAGGGTGTGCTGGAGCAGCACTGGCTGGGATACAGAGTCCTTCAGCAGGTTGGTCAGCAGCAGGAAGCCAAAAAATGAGCATCTACCGTTTAGAGACATTTCTGCGCCCCTCAGCGTGAGGTTTTCCAGCTTGCTCAGAAAAGCTCTGGGTCTGGTCAAGTCCCGTGTGTTTTGGTAGCTTGTTCGAGGGTTTTGAGTTGCAAAATACTGTTGCTTCCTTCGGCCGCTCCTGGCTGTTGCACCGAGGGGTGGTGAAGATCATCTGTTTCATCAGCAATTCAGTAGTCAGTGTCCATGCTTTGCAGCACACCATGAGGCACCAGACAGACTCTTCTTCCCAGTGGAAGAGTCTAGTTGAAACTTCACAGCTTTGATCTGTTTAACATTCCAAGTGGTACCAGATACTGAGAGTCTCTTTTCTGGGGTGGCTGGTTGTAGTCCTATTTTACATACGGCTAAAGCAGACATGGATGTGCTAGGAGTCACTAGAGTTCTGCAAATGGACCCTAAAGTTCTTCAGGACCCAGGGTACACCTTCATCTCAGTGCACGTGGTAGGACACTGCTATGGCAGGAGGGCGCTTCAGAAGGCCAGTAGGCAGGTAGGAGCTGGAACTGGAGACTGCAGGCGTCTTAGGAGGACCTAGCTGATAGCTGGTGGTCTGAGCCTGGAAGGTTGCAGACCAGTCTCGTTCCTTTTGGGCACTGCACCCATCAGAAGCGAGGCAGCCAGGACCTTTTGTCGAACAGTGCTGGTCAGTAACATGGCCAGCTCAGGAGCTGGAAGCATTACCGGTTAGCTTTTTGCTGTAATTAGAAGATTGCAAGGAATCCAATGTTCAAGTCCATGCTGAAGGTTGGAGGGAGGTTGGGAGCAAAAGGAGGTGCTAAAAGTTTGACACCACAGCTCTTCCCCTGAAATCATGTATTAAAAGACATTAAAAATGTCTTGTATCAATGTAGTACTGCATCTTTGTTCCACGAAGTTGGCGTCAGGACAATCATGACAGCTCTTCAGTGTGCAGTAAGGTACGTCAGCTCTAATCTGATCTTTGGGGTAGGGAAAACCCAGATGGTATCACTTCTCTCAGGTGGAGTTGTTTCTTTGGACTTGGCGTTTTCACTTGCTGACTTGGTGCTGGCAATTTAGGTCCCAGATAGCAACTTGCTGGTCATGACAGGCAGGATGTCAGTATGTGAGGTCACGTGCATTCTCTGCTTGCGAGCTGAACTTCCTGAGTCGGAAAGTCACGCCAGGGTTGCAGTTTCATTAGGGCGGATGTAGGTCCGGAGAAAGAATTGCTGGGTTTGGGGTAGATTTAGTTGACTTCTCCCATAGTTATTTAGGGCACGTATGTTCTAGAAGTACCTGGACTGGAAGACGTGATTTTTTGGATACTGCAGTCGTTTCCCTTATGACAAGGAGTTTGTTGCCCATGTCAGGTCTGCTTCTGTGGCATGAGCTTAGGTGAGCAAGAGCGTACAGTTATTCTGAAGAGCCACTCCGGTTGTATAGCTGGAAGCTGCAGACGTCCATAGAGGTAAGCTTTTTCCTGTATTTGGGCACATCAGCTCATGTTTGGCTGCTGGGATCCCTTCAGCGGGGCATGGCAAGGCTGGACTAAACTTGGTGCTGTGCCATGGATCTCAGGCAAGTGTGAACGCCACCTCTGAGAAGGCTTCAGGCAGCATCGTACTGATGATCTGTTGAGGCTGCATCTCCCGTGATGGAGGAGTGCCACCTTGGAAGCTGTAGTTAAATGGCAGACTAGCTGAGGAGGTCTGGTCTGGTCTGGTCTGGTTTGGTCAGGGCCAGATGTCTCAGGACTGATGTATAAGCTTTTTCTCCCACATCATTCAAGCGCCCCGCACCCTGTTACAGAGGGGTTGGGGCTCCAGAGACATCACAGCTGAGTCAAATGACAAAATCGCTTACTAGTCCTTAAAGATGCTGATTAAGTGCTGGAACGGATCTCATGCCTTTTGCTCTGTGAGGGCTTCCACAGCAGCTTTTTCCTAAGCCAGCAGAGGTGGTGACTGCAAAACAGATGAGCGCATGGTGCTTGCTGAAGGCTTTGGCAAGCATCTGGGTTGAGTTTGCGGGAGCTGGCAGCAATGACTCGTTGCTGGAGAGCTGAGAGACGAGGAAGGGGTTAGCGGAATGGAAGGCTGAGCCCTGGCCTCATCCTCCTCACTTGCCGTGTGGTTGGGTAAGGAGGAGCAGACCAGGATTCCCTTCTGGGCTATGGTCCAGTCCACTGCTGCAGACCTTTCCAGCCGGAGTGGTACTTACGTATCACTTCTTGGTTCCACCAGGAGCCATAAGCAAAGCCACCCAAGACCCAGCTTCCCCAAGTAACCGCCTGCCTAAGGGAGCTGCAGGCTTAGGTATCCCAGGAGTGTGGCCCTGGCATGAGGCTGGGCTGAGTGTCGCCCGGGGCACCAGAGTGGCTGAGGCTCTTAATGGGGTGGCTGGAAGCAGGGGCTTGTGGCATTGCACCCCATCTGTGCACAGGTACCTCTAGGGACCTCACACCAGTTTTGGAGCAAGGATGGTCGTTTCTTAGTTAACCTTCCCCTGGGTGTTAGGAAGAGCCCGTTTTACTGTGTGGAAGAATAGGGCTAGATGAGCCGGGCTTTAGTGACTGTCTCCTCAGACTTGTGCCTTTGTCTGTGCCTTCAAAGCCATCTGCCTTCACATCTTGGGCTCTTCTGTAACTGCTGCCAGCGAGTAGGACGCCTGTGGGTTAGGTCCAGCTGCTGTCTCCTAGCGGGATGTTGGCTGAGTTGTTTCAGCGCTGGTTTGCTCAGCTGTTGTGCTGTTGTGGTGCCCACATCCTGTTAGATGAGTGCGATTGCCTTGCTACCAGGAAGATGCTGGTGTGTGTCCTGCGGGCTTCCTTGGCCACTGAGGTTTTAGGATTTGGGAGATGGTTTAGGAAGGGGTCAGACCTGCATCTTTCGGCTGTCGAGCTGTTATTTTCTCCATGTGCTGGTTTATACCCGATGTGCTGTAGGAAGGAGGTGGCATTGCTCAGAGGACGGTGTGACAGCAAACATGCTGGTCACCAGCAACTGGTGGGAACTGGGAGAGGCAGATGGGGCTGGCCCCATGCGCAGCCTCGTTTCCCCTGGGGCAGGTGAGCCCTGCTGTCTCTGTGGGCCGAGTACAGGGTCTGGGGGTCAGCAGAGCCGAGGCACCGGCCCCAGCCAGGGCTGCTGGGCTGGGTCCGCACCCCCTGTGCTCTGTGAGCCCTGGCTTTGCTCCCCCGTCCCCGGCCACCGCTGCCACAGCCCCCCGCAGCGCCGCAGGAGCAGACACGCTAGCGCAGCAGCTCCTGAGCATCAGGCGAGCAGCGCCGCAGCAGGCGAGCAGCACAGCGGGACGAAGAGGAGGAAGACTCCCAGCCCCAGCCAAACTCCGGCACTGCCTCTGGGGCACAGAGCTCCCAGACACCCATCCCTCTCCCGCTGCTGCATCCCAGGACCTGGGCCTAAACCAGCCCAGAGCCTTGCTCCCTCCCTCCCTCGGCTTGGCTCTGCTCCAGGCTCCACTTAGCATCAGTTATTCCGCGCTGAGTCGCTGCTGTGTTGCGGAGGCAGGCAGCAGGGCTGCCAGGCTCTTGGCAGCCGTGGGCACTGGGCAGGGAGGATGGGGAGCGCAGCCGTGGCTCGGCAGAGGGACAGTGAGCGACAGGGCGAGACGTGGCCACCCGCCTGTCCCAGCTCCTGGCGCTGCTGGTTTGGCTGTTCATGAGCCAGGAAGGACAGGAGCCGCAGGGGGCTGCCAGGGCACCAGAGCTGAGCGCAGCTTCTGGGTCTGCTTGGGATGGTTTCCGGGCAGGGACCAGCCCTGGGAGCCGGAGACCTGCCGTTAAGAGTTCTCCGAAAGCCGTGATGAGAGCAGTGCCTCCACTGGGGAAAAGAGGGGATTTAATACTGGCAAATGCCGAGTGTGGAGGGGAGAGGCAGCGGGAGGACCGGTCCCTGGCTGACAAAGCCATTAGGATTTAAGCAGTAGCCTTGATACCTTCTACAGAGTTCATTTCCCCCGGGTCCCAGTGCTGTGCAGCAAACGGGTATTGGAAAGCTTGGGACTACACAGCTGTCCTGCTCTTGGTCCCCTGGGAGCAGCACCCAGGCCCTGGGGGTCATAGGAGCGGGCAGGGGGTGCTGCTCGACTGCTGCAGGGGCTGCCTGCACTCCTGTCCCCTTGGGGACAGCAGCACCTCCTGTGCTGGCACCTTCCCGCAGCAGGAGAGCGTGCCGGTGCCCTGCATGGCTTGCATCCGCCCCGAGGTCTTTCACTTCTCTGGCAAGGGATGGAGATCCTAGCCTGGCCTGGCAGACAAGTCCCAGGGGTGGCCTCCCCCCGGGGAGGGCTCTGCAGTGGATGCTTGGCATGTCCTCCTCAGCTGGAGGAGCTGGCCCCTCCATTAGCTGGAAGGATGCTGTCAGGGGCCGTGGTGGAGCCCTGCCTGTCCCTGGTCCCCCTCCCGACCCTGACCCAGCCAGGAGGCCACAACTGGGCACATGCATGGGGTGTGGGACTAAAGATGCCAGTAAAAAATGTCTTACTCTTTTTTTTTTTTTCCAATGACCGAGTGAGCCGAGGCTGTTGCAGAGAGGAACAGGACTCTGCCTGCCACATCCCTCAAACCCAGCACAGCTCGCCTTCCCTGGGGGGGACCCTGCCCTTCTGGACACTTCTGCTCCCTCCCTGGCAGCAGGGAGTGAAGCTGTCCCAGCAGTCGGATAAATGCCATGTGGTGCCTGTCACGTAGGGAACCGCTGCAGCCGTTCAAACCCGCTCCCAACCGGCTGCCTCCTCTGTGCCACCTGAAAACCAGCAGGGTCATGGGGGCTGGTGGCCGGGAGGTGACACAAAGCAGCTTGTGCAACTGGGCTGCTTGGGGGCACCTGGAAGCACGGGGGAGACAGGGTTTGCTTCACTGCAGCCTGTGGATGGATGTCCCACTTGTGGGTGGAGTGGAGCATCCCTGGGCTGGCATCCAGCGTTAAATGGGCTGGATGTGCCGAGAGCTGCATCCTCGTTGCACGGCTGCTCCGCTGTGGTGCTTACTGGTGCTGGCTTTTTTTTCCACAGGGTTGCAAACCAGTTTTAATGAGTTAATATAAACAAGCTAACTTAAGGACACTGGAGAAGAAGGTGGGAGCTTTTATTTTTTGTTCCTGTTTGACCTCTTTTAGCACTGCTAGCAGCAGGAACACCAGCCTGCAGCACCCACCAGGTCGTGCAGAGGGATGCCACATTTCCTGCACTGCCCTTATATCCTAGGGGGTCATTTAGCTAATCCTGGCCCCTCCGTTTTGCTGTCATTGTTTGTGCCCTCTGTGCTGCTCTGGTAGAGACAGAGGACCCTGTGTTTAGCATAACCATGTTGCTCAGGTACCAAAGGGCAAGGTTTCTCTCTGGGAAATGAGATTACTGCCCTAAAGCCAACAGTGCAACCGTCATCTTAAGCACAGCAAGCACTGGCCGCGAAGTTCAGGGTGTGTCAGAGGTGCTGCTCACCCACAGCTTTTTAAAATCCATTTTCAGCAGCGAGCGGCACCACCTTGCGCTGCCGGTGACTGGCGTAAGCGTGACTCAGTCCTGACTCACACAGCGTCACCGTGAGTCGCATCCATCCACCCACCCGCCCTCCCTGCCAGGAGCTGTGCCCACCCGCTCCCCATCCCCTCCAGCCCTCCCACCGCTCCCCACGGGGCAGCAATACAAACTCCAAACGCCAAATCTCAGCCAAAAACCTTAAGCCACAGCTGCTGGCCACCGTCTATGTGCGGGAAGGGATGTGCAGGGGCTGGGGGAGAGGACAGCCCTGCATAGAAAAGAGCAGTTTTCACTGCTACTGGGGATGCTGGATTTAACCCTGGTGGAAAAGCAGGGAGGAAGGCAGAGATGGAGCGGGTTGGACCCTGCCACAGGTGAAGCACCACCTGGTGACGAGCCAAGCTGAAAGGCAGCAAGAGAAGGCAACCAGCCCTGCTGCAGCATCTGGCGCAGTAAGAAACCTCGTGGAGTCTTGAGTTTTATGCTAAACTTTTTTTTAACCGTTATCATTACAACCATGTAAAACACAGCATCAAATACTCTGGACACTCTGTTTGGGTCATCATAAAAAGGAATGACTGACTTTTTTTTTTTTCCCCCAAAAAAAATTTCCCTACAAAAAGCCACAAAAAAACAAACCGAAACAAAAAGCACAGACATAAAAATGGTTGGTTTTTTTCTTAAAGTAATAATTATAATACATTAGAAAGAGTCATGGAGGAAGCGTTCCACGCTGTAAACAAGAATAGCAATTAAAAAGAAAAGCAGATGGTAGCCAGGCTCTCAAAGTGCATGGCCGAGAGACCCTGACCTTGGTGGCCGTCCCACGCTGGAGCCGGTCCCCGTGGCTCCTGCTGCCCGCCGCTGCCGCAGCCACGCAAAGTGCTCGAACACAAGCCAACCCTCCCCACCCCTCGCCCGGCCCCACACCGCTGCTACACGGGGGGCAGCGAGGCGAGAGCCATCCCGGGGCTGCGAGGGCAAGGGCAGGGGGAGCTGCTTTCCTGAGATTGCTCGTGGCAAGAGGGGCTTCTGCTACGGGGCCGAGGCCCTTGTAGAAGGCTGGGGTAGGGGCGCAAGTGGCTTGGGCCATTTGTTCGTCCTGCTGAGCTGCCACCCTCGCCCTTCTCCTTCCCTTGCTGTCCCCAGCCTCGGAGCCGAGGCTGGCCCGTGTCCTGCCCACCCCTGCCGCTACAGCCCCGCCACGGCCGCACCTTCACCTGCAGCAAGAGGCAGAGGAGAGAGGCTCAGTCATCTCCTGGTAGGTTATGCTTCGATGTGCTGAAGTGAGAGCATCCCTCCAAGGAAAGCAATGCACGTTGCCAGCTCACAGCCAGCTCGGATGGGAGCTACTTCGCCTCAGGAACCCTTCCCAAATCTGCCAGCTTTCCCAGCAAGAAGCACACTGGTGGCAGGGGGGGAGCCTGTGTCTGCCTGGCCCAAAGGTTACTGACACCAGCCAGTGGCTTCCCCAGGCTTGGAGGTGACCAAGGACCTTGCTGCTCATTCCCATGAGGGCTTGGAGGGGAGGAAGCACCCTAAATTCTTGTATAACACCATGCACCAAACACCATGCGATGGCTACTGTGCATTTGACAGCTCTCCAAAATTAGAGCAAACCACCTTTTAAAATGTGAATACTGCAAAACACCCCAGACGTGCTGGGTGAGGAGCCTGGGCACATCCAACGTGATGTGCAAAGGCTGTGCACCCAAAATGAGGGGGAAAAGGTCAAAATGAGGGGAAAGAGGCCTCAGCTCTTGCACGCATGAGCCAAATGCTCGCATGTGTTAGCAGGAGTCCTGTGTGTGCTTCAAGGAGAGGACAGACACCCCCAATCTACAGAAACCAAGCCAAGAGGTGATCACCAGCTCTCAGATGCTTCTCGTTGCTTCCCAGCAATCTCCAGGGCTGCTAGTGAAAGGCAATCAATACCTGTCCTGAAATAGTTCCCAGGTATTTTAACATACAAATAGGTTTAACTACTGCACGGTTACTGAAAAAAACGTACTCTAAATTAAAACCAGTTCAAGCACTGTTGTCCTAGAAAGGACCTGTGGTGTCTCAAAACACAAATACTGAACATTCATACAGCACTTCTCCTCAAAGAGCAACTCTCAACTCCTCACAACGCCCCTGCGAGGTAGCTTATAGGGTTATTCCTGCTTTGCAGAGGGAGAGAGGATGGGAAAAGTTGGAGACTGAGCAGAAGATGGGGGTCTCCGACAGAGCGGGGGTTGCAACATAAGCTGAGGGTGCTGTGGTCTGGCTGCCAGCATCCCAAGATGGGGTGCTCCCTTCGACGCTCTCCCTGCTGCTAACATAACCCCCCCACACTGATAAACCCCACGAAGTAACTTAGTGGAAGCTTTCTGCTGGGCTTCCAGACTTGGGTATGTTACTGAAGCAGCCTGCGAGATAAAAAGCAGTTTTCAAAGTTGACTTCGAACTTAAAGGAGCTTTTGCCCAGCATCTCCATTGAAGGGATGGCATCCCACCTGCGGTCCCACCTAAGGTGGCATCTGCAGCCACCCCTTCTGGCCAGCAGAGTCTAATACAGCACATGTGGACTAGTTTATTTCCTGCTGCTTCCATTTATCTGCCTTACTGATGAAGTCCCTTCACTTGCAGAGGTGAAGTAAATACTGGGGTCAGGAATTTGGACCAGCTCTTTCAGTGGAGCGAGCTGTCCCCGCACACCTCCAGCCAATGCTCTGGGCTGTGCAGCAACAACACCCTGGGATGGGGAGGAGATGGACAGGCCACCAAGGCTTTGTTCACGAAAGGCAAGCGGGCACCCACTCCTCAGCAGTGCTCTGAGGTGACGTCGATGCTCTACAGCATCATCTTCCAAACCTCTGTGCCCAGGTTTCCCTCCTTAGCTGTTGATTTCTAGGTGGGATAAACCAGAAGGGCTGAGATCTGGTTCTGGGCAATGTGCTCCCCTTCCCCAGCTCTTACGCTGTTTCCACCCTGATACTTAACTTGCTTAAAAGTGGGCTTCAGGTTGGGCACCACGATCAGACCCCATCACACCACCAGCAGCTGGCTAGTGAAGGCTGGAGGCTTCCCAAGGCAGCAGCCCCTTCTCCTCTTCATCCAACGGAAAGGCAGCGAGCCCGCTCGCCGCCCTGAACCTGCACGGGAAAGGCCAGCGGAAAGGCCCTTCAGCCCAAGAGACCTGGATCAACCTTCATCCCTGTCCTCCCCACCTTGAAAACTTGGGAAAGAACCACCCTGCTGGCAGTTCCCTGGGGTCACACCAAGAAGACCCGCACCAGGGACTCACCCGCTGTTAATCCTCCCCTCCAGGACACCATCCGCCGCTGGGGCGGGAGCTGGGTACAGCCGGGCCCCGCTCTGTGGAATTGCATAGAGATGGCAGCGGGCTGCCTGCGCCCCCCGGGACGCCCCGGCGCCACCTCAAAACACTGCTGTCTACAACCACGGGGCTGGGAAAAGAAATACAGGATCTATTGCTACAAAGGGCCTTTGAAAGCAATGCTGTTGGCGGCATTTTAAAGAAAGCATTTCAGGCCCCTGTGCCTTGTGCCCACTTCCACGGCCGGCAGGAGCAGAAGAAAACACGCAACACATTTCACCAGCGCCGCCTCTCCCCTGACGCGCCACGAGGCTCGGGGAGCTTCGATGAAACAAAAAACTGAAAGCGCTTTCCGATGCGTCCATAGGAAAGATGCAAACCCAATTTGCTGGTGCCTCCCAGTGCCGGCGGTCACCGCTCCGTCGCCTCGCCGGGCGCTCGTACCAAAGCACAGCTGGACGGGCCATGGCTGCTGCACCGTCACCTCCACACAGCCCTGCTGAAGGGGGAGGTCCCAAAAACGGGATGAGGGTGCTGCTCCGGCACCCGCTTCCTCTCCCTTGCCTCCTCCCACCCCCACTAAAAGGTCACCGATTTGGGCAGCTGTGCCTGGGGAGGAGAGCCTGAAAGGAAACTGTTCTCCGAGTGGGATTTGGCAACCTGTGGTGGTAATTTTGGTTTGGGGCTCAGGGGCGGTCGTGGGGCTTTCAGTGCGTTTACTGGTTTCTGGAGGCTTTTTTGGGCATCTACCTCCTCCGGGTCCAGCGCAAGAGGCGGTGGGGCGGAGGTGGCGGGCAGGGGACGTCCAGTCTCCGGCAGAGGCAATGCCACCTGCTTTCTCCGTGAGAAGTCCTGCTCTGTGGCGTGGGCCAGGTGGAGGGGCGTGCTGGTTTTGATCACGGCGTAGGGGCTGTTCCCCTCCACCGCCGGGGGGGACGGCGCCGGCTGGAAGGGGCAGCCCTCGCCCAGCCCCGCTGCCTCCGACTCCCTGCCGGACAGGACGGGCACACTGCCGCCGGCCAGCCCGGCCGCGGGCAGCGAGCCCAAGCCCTCTGGCCAGTGTGCGGTGCCAGTGGGGCTCCCTGGCCCGTTCTGCTGCAGGCTGGCAAGCTCCCCCGTGGATGCAGCTTTGGATGCCAAGCGCTTCAAGTCCGTTTTGTCGGGCAGCGCTGCTCTGCAGCGTTTCTCGGCCACGTCCCCCCTGCGCTCGCTCTCGGGGGTGCCGTCGTGCTGCGACGCGCTGGAGAGCTGCTGCCAGCTGCCCGGCAGAGGAGGAGGGGGTGCATCGAGAGCTTTCTCTCTGCAGAGGGATGGTGCTGGTTCTCCCACCGGCAGGGCAGCAGGATTTGGCTGACATACCACATGGTCCGTAGCAGAAAGCTCAGGGGTGCTCGAGTCAGGAGGACTTGCCGTGTTTTGGAGAGAGGAGTCCAAGGAGGCGTGCTTGGCCGGAGCAGGGAGGGAGACTGACTCGTGATCCACCATGGCGTGGCTGGGAATGAGAAGAGGCTGCTCCAGAGGCAGGAGGTGATGATGGGCCTGCGTTTCACTTGCCTTCAGAAGAAATGGCAGCTGCCCATCCTTGGTGGGCTCCAGCTGACCCTCCTCTCCCGGCGGCCCCCCATCAGGAAGATGCAGGTGGATGTCTGTTGCTTCAGCCGCTTCACCCCGGGGGGTGGGAGTCCTCGCCTCCACCGCTGTCGTTCCTCCCAGCGCCCCAGGGCCTCTGGGGGGATGGGGCTCCCTGTCCGGGGGGTGCTCGCCCACCTGGCCATTCTGGCCGTTGGCTGCCACATTGCCCTTCACGGCTACCGGGTTGAGGGAGAGCTCCAGGCCCAGGGGTTTCCGTGGGAACTCCTCAGGCTTTGCTGCATTGGAAGCAGAGAAAAAAAAATTAAAGCCAAACCGTGGGGAAGGCAGATGCTGCATCTGGTGGGTGCCAGACCTTCTGGGCTGCCCCAGCTCCCGGCCATGCCAAAGGGATGCTCTGCTCCCAGGGGACATGGGTACCACCATTCCCGCTGGGCTGCCCGCCTTCCCCGGCTTCCCCTCTACCCACCTGGCGGGGGGAGGTCAAATTTCATCTTGCGCAGCTCAGTCATCGACACCTGCAGTTGCTCGATGACAGCATCATCCTCGTACTGCAGGGAAGCAGCAATTTTCTCCTGCAGAAATTCCCGTAAGTCTTCCAGCGTCATCTTCAGCAAGCGCTCTGGGGGACGGCAGAAAGGAGTAATGGCAGTGGCACGGCCAAATTGCAGGGTAGCACCAGCATGGGTTGCAATTGCTTTGGTTTCATTTGGGATTCTGCTGCTGTTCCCACTCCAGATGGGACAGCCTGAGCGTTTTTGCCTCTCTCCCACCTTCCCGCTGTTGCTCAGGGTTGTCAATACATTTACATATCTGTGCCACCTCTGGGCAGCAGCTCAGCAATGACGATGCTGGGGCTGGGACCTGTGCTGACCAGGATGCAAGTTTTGGGCCATTTCTGGAAGTTCTCACCAATACCTCTAGGAGGAGGAAAAGCTCCACAAGATAGACCCTGAGTATCGCACTGAAGAGCCACTGCCGGCAGCCGCCACCGCCAGCCAGGGATGCCAAACTGCAGCAGCCAGCGGGCAGGGATGCAGATGGATGCTGACCCACTCCAGGGATGCAGACAAGGATGGGATGCAGACAGGAATGCCAATCCACACCCCATTCCCCAGGGAAAAGAGACGATTTCACAGTCAGGCTAAAATTTCTGCCTGCCTGCCAGTTTCCCAGACTTTGCAAACAAAGGGGATACTTGAAGATGTATTTCTGGATCGCCTGTTCTTCATTCAACTGAAGGAAGAGCAGGGTGGCTGTTTGCAGAAGTCAACACACACATAAATCCTGCTGGCCCAAAGGTTCCCGGCACGCAATATCAGCATCACTCCTGTCCCAGATTAAAGACCTAACAGGGCAACCAAGCAAGGCCACTAGCTTATGGGAGTGGAGGGGCTCAAAGTCCCAGAGATCTCAAGGTAGAAACATCACTGCCTTAATGTTATGTAAGAAAACTAGGTTTTGGTCATTTCAGAAGTATATTAATGGATTTCTTTCTCCCTCTACAGCCTTTTCAGCTGAACTGCCACATGGAGCTTTGCAGACAGATGGGTTGCTGTCTGTATTGCCCCTAAAATCATGTTGATAAACGATGTGGGGTGCAGCATGCAGAAAGAGGCAGCTGGGAGCATTTCAGGTGGGGTTTGCTGTGCGCTGAGTGCAGGATTTCAACCCTTGCATCATCTCATTTCCTCCCTGGAGCTCCAGCACAGGACTGTGCCTTTTGGGGCCAGCGCAGGGCACCAAGGGGGCTGGTGGTGTCCAGCAAAGGCTTTCTGGGTGGGCAGCACAAGGGTGGCCCAGCATGGTGCCACCTCTGCTATACGAGACATGCTCTGCTGGGACCTTACTTTTGTGCAGTTTGAGGATGGTGTAAGCCATGGCTGTCAGCACCCGCTCTCCTTCTAGGATGTAGATATCCCACAGCCGCAAGGTGAGGGTGAAGGGTGTCTGTTTCCAACACACAAACAAAAAACCAGCTCGTTAGCACCACACTCGCTCGCACTGATTGATGGAATGATGGTACAGAGGTTAGTGGCATCACTACATCCCCTCGCACAAAATCACACAACAGGGTGAGGCACTAGATGTCCAGGATTCATCTATAACACAAAACCCTGTTTTATCACCTATGGTTTTGCCTTAAAGCCTTGGGTGACCAGGGAAGTACTTAAAACCCATCCGCGGATGCAGCAAGAGGAGAAACCTTCCACACAGACATACTAGCATGTCCATTCCCCTAGCCTGGAGGGAGCATCATCATCTTTCAGCCTTGCAGGTGGGCAAAATCACTCCTGTATCCATCCAAATTGCCCAAACAGATGAAGGGCTCTTTATAAGCTAGTTCTGAAGGCCCAACGGTGCTTCACTAAGCATTTTTAAAAAAATCACTCTTTTGGTGTCTAGAAAAGTGGTCTTCCTTATACACAGGCTTATTCCTGCCTGCTAGAAAAACCTCTGCAAAGAGGAGTGAACTGATATCCAAAGTGATGGAGCAGCCCATCATCTCCCAGCAAAGATTTAAGGCATCTCACCAACACAGAAATTAATACTAGTTCTACTGTGACACTTATGTTCAAACTTAGGATGCTGTGCTTACCCTCTGGAGTTTAGCACGGCTGGCTGTTACAGCTCTTTTATCACACGTTACTGTAGTTAAAAGGATTTTGCCTTTTTACACAGCTTTTAGTGACAGACTGCAAAGAAGTGATTTCCCTCTCCAGGGAAAAGAGGCCATCCGCTCCTTTATAGAAGGGGCAGCGGAAAACTGAGACCAGGGACACACAGATGTCCTAAACATTAGCAAGTCTGGATCTTGCGATGAAGTGTGTAAGCACAATGCTGCCCCTAAAAATAAAGCAGTCTTGGCTCGGGACTGGCAAATTAGCTCTGGACAAATCAGGGTAATTTTCTCACGCTTTCATGTGTCTCCAGCGCTGAGCCTGCTCCCTTGCCTGCAGCTGCTACAGCGCTATTTGTTCAGGTTGGTGCCTCCAGCTCTTCTTCTCCCTACGTTGTTTCCAGAGCCAAAGTGAGGTTAATTGCCTTTGCAGCACTGCCAGTGGGCAAGAGAAAGATCTCTCCTGACTTTGAAGCTTTATCCTGCTGCTGCTGAGCCATCTCCCAGCGACCGCTCCTGATGAGGCAGCAGGAATTGGCTTGTCATTAATGACATGCTATTTTTGGCTTCTCCCTTATTAACTTTTTTTGCCTTATGAGAGCATGCATAATACCCCATCTTATAAAATATTAGCAGCTTCTTCAAATTATGATACTTTTCAAAAAAAACAGGCGGATCAACTACGCATGCAAGCAGCAGAGCAGCAAACAATCTGCAGAGCATCCTCACCCGGTCAATGAAACACTGCAGGAACCACTTGGTTGTGTAAATCCCCGTAGTCATCTGCTCCTTGTCCTAGGAGGAGACAGCAGAGAGAAACAGGCGTTTCACCAAGCTGGCTGCTGGAGGTTCGAGCAACTCATAAGGGTTTGGGGAAGTTGGTTGGTTTATTCATGCTGGGGTCTGAATGCAGGATCTGGCTGCGGTTTGTCTCCCGACAAAGCCCCCGCTTTAAACACCAATGCTGAAGACCTGCTTTGGCCCTTTGCCTGAGGTATTCATTGAACCTGATCCTCGATGTCACCAGGCTTCAGCCACAACTTTGGAGAGGGACTTCTAGGAGAACCCAACCATGCACTCCTTGCAGACAACCATTTTTGTTTCCATAGCAATTGCCATGTGAGCCTCTCAGAGCACCACAAAAATGATTAACCCCAAGTATCCCACAGGTAAATCCAGACCTGCACAGTCAAGCCAGCTTTGCCAACACTACCTCATTTGCCTGGCATGGCTGCTGCAGGAGCAGGATGGCCTGACAGGCTAAGGAAAACTCTTAGAAACCTCACCAACATCACCCCAGTCTTTCACTTTTCCATCCCTCTCTGGCCCCCAGCACAGCGCTCACACACAGCTTTCGTTTTCCTGGCAGGGATGGGAAGAGAAAGAAGTGCATGGGATTAAGGGCCAGTCTTTGCTTTTGGCTGGTGCCAGGCACCTGCAAGCCTGGGGAGGGAGCCTTTGGGAGCCCGGAGGCACGAGCAGTTTTCAGAGAGGTATTCCCATTCTCCCTGCCCAGGTTTCCCCATCCCCTGTTTCACTTATATGGCCGGGGCTGTCTCATTTGCAGCAGGAAGCAAGAGCTGTTGCAGATGATGGCAATATAAACAGCTTTTCCTGGAGCCGGGCCACGGAGTCCCTTGGGAGCATAAGAAACCTTGAGGAGTTTGGTCACTGAATACCAACTGTCTACAGCAAATGCGAGGGGGGACAAGGGGAAAAAAAAAAAGGAAGCAGGTGTTGCACAACAGTCGCCTAGACGTTGGACTGCAGTCGATGTGTCCTGCAGATGCTCCTCCAGCCACCAAATGTGCTTGTGCCATCTGCTAGAGAAAAAAACAACTGGATGTGCCCAAGCAACAAAGCACACAGCAAATCTTACACGCCTCCTGTCTTTAGGCAACAGCAAAGCCATTAAATCCAAACACTTGGGGCTAATAATCCAGTCCGGCACCATCACCCTTCAGGCTTTGCAGCTGGTGTCAGAACACAGCCCAGCCTCGCTGCTGTACGCAACAGGCTCCGTGAGCCCTCCTGCCTGGCTCTCCTCAGGAAGCCTTCAGATTTTAGCAGTCCCTACACTAACGATGACCAGCAAGCAAATGATAACCATCCGCCTCAGCGAGATTCAGGCACGCCATTTAAGAAATGTTTGCCTCTCTGCGGCTGAAGCAGTCCTATACGGTTAGAAATATGTTCAGCTGTGCCTGTTTGACAGAACATTACACTAATTGCTTTAGCATTAAAACGCGGTATTAGTATGGGGAGATTGATAGCAAAGAGATACCATGTGCTTCTTCAGTTTGGGAAAGAGTTTGCTTAGAATCTGCTCGTGGTGAGCTTGAAATCTCTGCAGCTTCGGGAACCCAGGAATGAAAAAACCTTAACGAGAAAAGATGAGAGAAATAAAAAATAATCAGAAAAACTCTGGAGCAGCCATGGGGGCAAGCCTGATTTTCTAGAAACTCCTCTCCTGCGCTGCCTGTTGGAAGTTGGCTGGACTATGGCATGTCCAGCTACCTCCCACGGCATCCCTCCCAGAGCCTGCCCTTCACCCCATCTACATGAGCAGCAGCACCCTCAGCACCAACCCCGGATGGTCCTTCTCACCCCAGCCCCACAGAGCAGGCCCACTCACCTCCCCACCTGAGACTTGGCCTCTCTGAACACATCTCGGTGCTTATCAAGGTTCAGAGGAAACCTGAAGATGTCTGAAAGCCCCAATCTCGTGCAGCACCCCGTAATCTAGCAGGACATGCATTTAAGACTGTCTGGAGTTATCAAGCCAAAAGGCTTTGCCCTCTGCTCATAAAATAACCCTCTGTGCATAGATTACTGCTAACCATAAGTAAGACAAAAGGAACTTCAATGTGTTTTAAGTAAAATAATACAGCACGTTTGTTGGAATTATATCTTCATAAAAACACAAGGGCACATAGCTTGTGGCACGCTAAAAACGGGGCATTACATGATGCTCTTGGATGTACTACTGTGAGACTTCTTAAAAACTCATAACCTTGAGTTAATTGATTGCCAAGGGCAAGGCACTCTGCAGGGAAGACAGTACCTCTGTGGAAGTGTTAATTACTGAGTACTAAAGCTCAGTGCTGATAAACCGCGTTTTTCTCTGATGAACTTGCCTGCCTCCAAGAGCGAAGCTCAGCTCCATGGTCGGGTTGCGCCAGCACATAATTAAGCCTTACCAGCTCTAAGCAAGTATGTGAGGAGAAATGAGGCTCTACAGAGTAACCTAAACAGCCTTCCCTCTCGTCGCAAGAGGTCCCATCCGCATCCCGCCCCAGCCTTACCGTGCATGGCATGCCGCTGGTTGGTCAGCAGCTGCGCCAGTGCCCAAAATGCATCCTCTTCGTTTAAGTACATCAGGAGGATGGCTGCAATCTGGCTCATGCCTTGGCAGTAGCTCACTTCCTGCAAAAGCCAAGAGGGGTACACATGCTGCCACGCCGTCAGACCCCACCATGATGCTAAAGCTGCAGAAGAAGGTGAGGCTGCCTCTACTTCCCTCTCCTCTTTCAAGGACTGTCCTGTTTCAAGGTCTTTACCGTTTATGCCCAAATTCACAGTTCCCATATGTCTACAGCATCTACCATGTCAGTAACTCACACGGCAGCTGGGTTGGAAGGAAGCTTTGATGATCATCTCTTCCAACCCGCCTGTCATGGGCAGAGACATCTTGCACTAGATCAGGTTGCTTAAAGCCCCATCCAACCTGACCTTGAACACTTCCAATGATGGGGCAGCCACAGCGTCTCTGGGCAACCTGTTCAAGTATCTTACCACCCTCGTTTTAAAAAATGTCTTCCCTATGTCCAATCGAAACCTTCAGTTTAAACCTTCTTTCAGTTTAAAACTGTTGCCCCTTGTCCTGTCACTACAGGCCCTGGCAATAAGTCTGTCTTTCTCGTAAGCCCCCTGTATATATAGAAAAGCCAAAATAAGGTCTCCCCAGAGCCTTCTGTTCTCCAGGCTGAACATCCCCAACTCTCAACCTTTCTTCACGGGAGAGGTGTTCTGGCCCTCTAACCATTTTCATGGCCCTCCTCTGGACCCGCTCTAGCAGGTCCTCCAGCAGCGGCTGAGGGGCTTGCAGGCAATGCCACCCACCACACTGCTCCCTCCACCTCAAGCCTGGAGGGCGAGAGACAGAAATCCCAACACAAGAGGGGATGGGATGATAAATAGCATGTGGTTCTGATACTGGTTTGGATCCCTTCAGCCACACGAGCACTGAAGTAATTAAAAAACAAATAAATCTGGTAAGCATTTATCTGGTATGAGGGAAGGCAGGGTCTTTGTTTCCTTGACTACTCTCCCTGAACATCTTTTGTGCCTTCTGGGTTATCTGTCCCCTCCTGCAGATGGAGGCAGTAGGTTCAGCTGCTAATTTAGGCCTATTGTGCCTATGCCCTTCAACTAAAAATGACAGGTTTGCTGTAATAAACCAGTGTTTTCAACAAGGATGCCATTCAGCGTATGACAAGAAGTCAGGAAGATGAGAGACCTTCAGCCAGGAGCCTAGTCTTGCTGGAAAGCCAAAGGGCAATCCCTTGTTCTTTGTTGATACTTGCCCAAATCGCATCTGCCAGATGTCACTTACCAGGTGACAAAATGAACAAGGGAATGAAACAACTGTGCAAAGAGTCTTGTGCTGCCTCTGCGAGTCTTGCAGCTGTCTGTACAAACCGGCATTAGGACTTAAAATTGGAATTACCGCTGGCTAAATGTGTGTGTATATACACATACATGTACACACATATATAAACATACATAAAGCTTTTTAAAAAACTTTATGTAGAGATATATATATAAAAGCACAACACTATTCACTTTAACTTGACTAACTACTTACGGTGTTATAAACCGAGTATGCTGACAGCACATGGAAGAGCGCCTGTTGCCTGGGAAGAAAGAAGGATATTAAAATACCTGAGTGTGAGGTCCCCAGCTTCGTGTGCACACCAACGCGTACGCACAGAGAGCAAAGGCTCTGAAAACACCCAGCCAGCTGGTACTTAATGCCTTTTGCAAGGAGCAGGGCCCACAGAACCAGAAAGCACCCTGATGGGCACGTGGGATGGGACCTCTTCCTTCAGGGGGGAGTCAGTCAGCATTGGCCCCGCAGAGGGGTCTGAACCAGCCTGCTCCAGCTGCAGGTCTCCTGGAGAGATGTGCACACACCCACACACGCCAACACACCCGCTCTTCATGCGTGGAACGGTGGTGGTTTTTAATACACTTCCAACCAGCCAGGCATCAAGTGTTACACATCCTGAGGGAAAGCACTGCCACCATTTTATCAGTAGGTCGCTTTCTCCCTTCCCTCCTTGCTGGAGGAGTCACCACCACACCGATACTCGCAGACGGTAGGTCTGTGTAGGGCAGGTGTGACTCATCCATGTGACAAAGCCACTTTGTTAAACCTCTCCAACCCCATCTGCTGAGGAGGCCACATACACCCCATCCCACCCAGCACCCGACAGACCCACCCCATCATCCCAGCCATCCCAAACCAAGCCCTCTGCAATTGCAATCCTGGGGGACAAGGCACTGCAACAGGCTGATGCCTGGCTCAAGAACTGGGGCTGAACGTGGTCCAGTGTGGTCCTGTCCAAAGAGAGAATCAGCAGCCCCACATCTGTGGGTGGTACCATGTGCTGATGGTTTGTGGAGCAGGCAGAGATGGCTTTGCTCTCCTGTGGGCTGCTCTGAGCCAGGGGGCTGGCGGCCACCCCAAGCTAGGGGGCTAGCTGTCACCCCATCCAGCTCATGCCATGCACACCCACTGTCACCAATGCCCGTACAGCCACGCGAAGCCTCCCGTACTCACTTCACTCCGTAGCGATCCCGAAACATGATGTGGTTTCGGAAGGTGCGGTTAACGTCCAAATCTATCTGCTTGATTTCTGATGAAAAGCTCTTTGCTTGTTCTTTCATTTGCTGGAAGGGAGAGGGGCAGACAGGAGGAAGGAGTCAGACAGCATCTCAGCCCACACCTCTCTCCAGGCAGCGGGAAGGCATGCTCCCTACAGCAGGACCGGTGGCTTGTGAGCTGCACAGAGCTACCGCAGAGCGACTCGGCGACACCGCCGTCCTGCAGCGAGCAACCCCCAGCCCCTCTGCTGTGCTGCTGGCCCAGGGAGAAGGGGATGACCCCACGCTCACACGCTATGATAGGGACAGCTGCCAAGCCAGCCTTTGCCCATCTCCCAATGCAGATACCAAGTTTTCAGAATCTAAAACCTTCACAATTAAATTCCACTCTGATTTCTTCTGATTTCTATGTGGTACACAGCCTGCTGTCATCAAGCATTGAGAGCTTTGTTGTTGCTTAAGGAACTATACACTTCTATAACCAACAGGCAGATGTAAGTGCCGAGTCCCTGAGCTTTTCAGAGGCTCAGTCATAATAAAGTCCAAACTGTACAATGGACTCTATGAAGCAATCTCCAACTACTACTTCCACTGCAGAAGAGATTTAAGGAGTTTCCACTAGAAAAGCAGTTCTGGGATATTCACTTGGACTGGTGCAAATTTTCGGGAACTGGCAGAGCCAGAAGCTAAACTCAAACCCAAGAATCCCCATGTTCCTCCTATGCTGGCTAATAATTGAAGGCAGCATCACACAGATAAAGAAAGGAAATTCAAACCAAAGCTAAGCCCACCTCAACCAGTTGTGCCCTCAGAGTCCCAAGCTCTAGATGGTCCTTGGATGACTCCCACTGCAGTCCCACTCGTACCCCACTGTTAAGCCCTGTGCATGCCGCCAAGGACCGTTATGCTGTAGCCTCATCTCACAGCCTTTACATACCACCGCTGACCATGCAATTGCCCTCCTTCTTTAATATCCCCAGGGCTAATTGCATTAATAAAATACATTTTGTGGCTGTCTTCAGGCAGCCTGAGATCCACTGGCAGGTTAGGGGCAGCGATGAGCAGCAAGTCCAGCTTGCCGGGAGCCCAGGGTCAGGATCCCTCCTTGCTCACCACAGGAGACAGAAAATAGCACATCTGCACAAATACTTAATCATCTAATCATCTGCTCCAGCAGCTGCCACCCTACAAATGTTTGTCAGCCTCATACGAGGTGCCTCCAGGCTGCTGTTGACCTCCTGAGGCGGCCACGTCAGCTCTGGGGAACATCAAAAGGTCATTAGCACCCAGATGTGTCCAGCACAGCCAACACTCAGGGCAGGCACAGCATCTTGGGGATATTAACTCCAACCTTGAAAGCATCTGTATGGAGAAGCAACACTGCAGGGGCTATTTTGAATTATTGCCTGCACAAGGCAAGGGAGGATAAAAGCGACAATGGAATGAAGATCTGATGAACAACGTCATTTCCCTGCTGTAAATTCTGTGCTCTTCTTCGTCCTACAGCTCCTCGCCCTCTATAAAGCAGTCAGGCTACCTGAGACAAGATCACTATTCGTATGCACTGGGTCACTTCAGTTCAAATTTCCCTGCTAAAGGCCCTCTTGCTTTACTTGACAGAGCAGCACAGAAACCTCCCAAAGACTGCATAAAACCCTGCCTCTG
Source organism: Rhinoptilus africanus (assembly GCA_013400135.1). Classification (NCBI taxonomy): domain Eukaryota; kingdom Metazoa; phylum Chordata; class Aves; order Charadriiformes; family Glareolidae; genus Rhinoptilus; species Rhinoptilus africanus. The sequence continues at coordinate 313,308 of VXBO01015148.1, forward strand.
GGGTTTTTTAAAATCACTGCACCTGAATAGCATGCAGGTTGCACAGCACTTTGTCACCTCCATGCACCCAGGAGGCTTTATTAATTCTGCAGATGGTAAGCAAGAAGTCCAGGATGGGTTGTTCTCCTTTTTTCCCTTGTTTAAGTAACCTGGGGGCTCCACAGATGCTCTGCTGAGCTCATTAGCACTACAAGCCCTGCAGGCCTGTGGCACAGCAGAGGCTGGGAAGCTGAAGAGACCTTTTACAAAGCAGCCAGACTGTCCCAAAGACCTTCTACAAAGCAGCAGGTAAAAGCCAGGCTGCCCCTGCTCTGCCCCATGGCCACCAAGTTTCTTCTGCTGCCTTCTCAGCTCTCCTCCAGCCCTTGTGGCTGTGGCTATAAAATCCCAGGGAGGCAGAGCATCCCACCCAAATTGAAACCAAGTGTGGCACATTCCATGGTAGCCTCTGGGCTCCTGTGGCATTAGGGACAACTGAGCTGCCATGGTCTTGAAGAAGACTCAGAGACTTGCATGGAGAGGACTTGGAGGACAGCCGGGATAAGATAAAGCGCTACAGAAGCAACTGTGACAGGCTTTTTAATTGCATCACTCCAGAGACAACATGGACATGGGGAGCAAGGTATCCCACTTGGCTGGAAAAGTAGCTCCTCCACCAGCCTGAGGGCAGGGGACAACTTCTCTACAGAGGGAGCAGTGAGTATAAAAGAAAGATAAATCACCTGGCATGTGCTAGGTGGCTCAAAACTCAAGGTGCCTGCAAAAGCCAGGCTTTTGTGCCATGGTTCATGCCCCAAGGAGAAACGAGATGACCCTGGGACCAGCCCCTCCAGGACACAGGGCTGGGGCTTGGTTCCTTCTTGAAAGCAAAATGCCTCATCCAAGACCTGCACTGAGCCTCTTCTGGAGGAATTATAGGAGAGCTAATTACTGGCGGCAGGTGGCACCAAAGAAGAGGAGGATTAAAATGAGCTTGGAGGGGGTTTGCATCCAGCAAAGCCTATTAGCCCTGAAGCTCCTGTTTATCGCAGACCCCTCTGGAGTCACAGATAAACTCCTTGGGACTTTCATTTGTTTGGATTGCTTCCCTGCCTGCACAGCACAGCTTCGAGGGAGGGAGCGTGATAAGAATCTGCGTGCTGGGAGAGCTTAGTTATCTCTGTGCTTATTGCCATGAGCACAGCCTGCCTTCCCCAAACCCCTGCAAGTGACTCCATCCCAGCAGCATCTCGCTATTAACATCTACGCTTGACTAACTATAATGAGTGTTAGCATCATCCTGCTAATAGGCAGGGATTTTTAGAAGCACCTGCTGGAAGCAGCACTTGACCTCCTGCCTCCGAAACATAACTGTCTCCACGTCACCCTGATCCTCACCCGGGTACGTGGTGCAAGCTAAATCATAACACAAGTTTGGAAAATAAGTTAATTATGAACCAAGGGCTTCCACACGCTGCCTATGGGAAGAGGCAGTGTAAAAGAGCTGAAATGCCAGAACTAAAAAATAACAAAATACAGCAAGGCCCATCACTTAGGTTCTTGTTCAAGGCACGCTACAGTAAATTCTTATTCTACACCAACGAATTCAAGCCTGCAGCATGCAGTACTCTGGGGGGAATCAATACAAGGCAGGCTTTTCTCCTATCTGCAGAGAAAATAAGTGATTTTTAATAGAAAAATGATTTTTATTTGGTTTTTAATAGTGATTTTTTAATAGAAACTTTCAAGATTGTTATGAAAAGATTGAAGATGGAAGATAAAAGAAGCTACTTCAACCCAAGCTCTTTAAATGCTGCCAGTCAACTTCCAGCTGCACATTCCAGTTGTGAGCCAGGACCCCATGCTCAGAAACCCCCTACAAGCTTGCAAAAGTTGCCTTCACCCCACCTTAGTTTCTTGACTAATGACCCATTGTCGGCTGGTTTAAGGCTTCTGACCTTGCTGTACATTTCAAAATGCCCCGAGGGAAATTTTCAAGTACACCAAGAGGCTTGGGGTACCCCCATCCTGCTTCAGGGTACTCCTGGCTACTCTGCATCACTCCAGGGAGCTTGGGGAACTGTGGGTGGTACCTTTGCTAAGCTTCCCCTCCCTCTTCTCTGCATCTTTCCCTAAGGAAAACATCTTTGCTCACAGCTTGCAGCAGGATAAATGGAAGCAGTGTGTTAGAGAAAGCAGCTGGCTAACATGCTAAAGAGTTCATCCCCTTTGCATTTTCAGTCCTTGCTAATTTTAAGCATTTCCTTCTCAGAGGTTGCAGCAGTTCACGTGCAGGACTGGGCCCCACCACTATCACGTGTCATAAGGCGCATGACACATTGTCACCCTGAGAGGGAGGATGCAAGGGCTGCGTATGTGTCCCCCGCCCCTTACAGCATCCTCCTAGGAGCCCCCATTTCCCTCCTGCCCTTGCAGGTGGAGATGGAGACACTCGCATCCGTCTGACTTGCTCCAGCCAGTGAAGCCCCACCAAACCTGCCTCCCTGTCACCTTGCTCCCGTTGTCTTTGCCAGGAAGAGCCCATACCTCATATTTTCCTTCATTCTCCTTCTTCATCTTTTCGACATCCAGCAGAAGCGACCAGACCTGGCCTCGCACCTGAAGCGGGATCCCTTTGTACACTCGCCGGCACATCTGCGGGGAGGGAAACATGTGCAAGGTTAGCTGGTCCTGCCGGTGGCAGAACAGATTTGCTCCATGGTTTGCTGCTACGGACCATCTGAGCAGACACTTCCTCTGCCTGTGCTGGTGCAGAGAGGGCATCTCCAATCTGATGGATGAGCTGGGCATCTGCATTCATCGAAGACACCTTACTCCGTCAAAATCAAGCCACATCTCATGCTTTTAACTGTACTGGAAGAGCTGGACATGGACCATCACCTTTATAGGTGGAGACATCTCAGGTGCTTCACAGCGGTCATGTTCTGTGCACACCAGCCTGCCCTTGGACTCCAAGGACCAGACACAGAACCCTTGGCTTTGAAGCCTTTGATCTGACGTGGCATGGCTGTTCTCACCTGGATCCTCAGGGCCTGGGAGAAAAATACATTTCCCCTTGGAGAAGAGAGCTCTTACCATGAGAGCCACAGGGATGTGTCCACAGCAACTCTCATGGCTTCACAAGCGGCAAAGGAGACTGTGGGCTACACCAGGGGCTCTCCCCTGAACATGTATGGTAGTCCTGAAGCAAGGAGTTGGATTGGGGACAAATGTGCATGTGTCCCTCCTCCTGCCTCTACGCGTTCACTTCATCTCACAGATGCTTCTTCCCTTTTTTCTTGCTACAAAGCCCTAAGAGACCAGTAAATTCCAATGGAAAACAGAAAAAAGAGCTTTTGTTCCATCCCTGACTTCTCCCATTAAAAGAAAAAGCTTCATCAAAAAGAAAAGCCTCATTTATGAATATTTTCCACCCTTTCATTCATCCCACATGTGAAACGCCTCACACTACAAAGCCAGCCATGGCCCTCCTCCAGATTCCTGGGGCCCCTGGGGTATGCTGAAGGACCTGCTGCCTGTGCCCAAGCTGCAGCCATGGAGGTGATTTATGTTGTGACACAGAGATCCCTCAGGACCAAGCAATTCCTTGGGAGGGGACAGAAGTGCTGGATTCCCGGTCATGGAAATGAGCTCAGGGCTGAGCAGGGCAGTGCCCAACCAGGCAATCAATTCAAGCTACTGGCATTGCCTGGTACAAATGCATCTGACCTCCCTCAAAATCCCTCTTCTCTTTCCATAGGGTGTTCTGCTTCACATGTTTCAGGCTGATGCAAGAGAAGGGCTGCAGTTCACGGGGAAGCATCAAGATCCTAGCAGAAGACTTTATGGATGTGGCCCTGCTGTGTTGCCTTTGCACCTCTTACACAAAGCTGAACATCTGCTCCTGTTACCTCTCCTTTTTGACACAGCTTGCCTCATCAGCTTTCTCACTTCTAGCTTGACTTTTTAACACCAGCCTGTGCACAAGGTTATAAAGACCATAACCATGGCACTGCATTGTCAACCCACCTGGGCTCACAGCCTCCGAGAGCACAGCCCCATGCTCCTTGTTTTGCTACCATCTGCACAGCAGCACTGCACCTACCCAGTGCAAAACACAGCAATGACAGCTCTTGTCCCAAAGAGCTAGTAAGAGGTGGGACAGGAGGTGAGGTCCCAGGAGACAGGTTAGGGGACAGCGAAGAAATAACACCATTATCCCACTAAAAATAAGTACATAAAATACTCATGTAATAAATGCCAAGACCACCATGTAATACTAGGAGAGCTAGATGTGTGTTACAACACTTTCCACCACATTATGGTAAATATTTCAGTATTTCTGATGACACAGAAAGTGTCAGTGTAATGTATCCTCATCCTGTAGGTGTAATGGACATTCAACATTTAAAACCCCATTCTCAGCACCTGCTCTGCCCAGGTGTTGATTAGCACCGCCTTCAAAGGTCCAATGCATAGCCAGGACCATACCCCACAGAAACCCTTTGCAAGATCCTGCCCTCCCCTCTGTACGCACCAAATAAGAACTGCCTCCTAAAAAGCATCTCGCTACCAAGACACGTCCATGGAAGGCCACCATCCTATTCAAGAGCATCCCGCATTTTAAGTGGGACATCACTTGGGTCACAACAACCCCAAGCAGCGCCACAGGCTCGGGGCGGAGTGGCTGGAAAGCTGCCCGGCAGAAAGGGACCTGGGGGTGTTGGTGGACAGACGGCTGGATATGAGCCATCAGTGTGCCCAGGTGGCCAAGAAGGCCAACAGCATCCTGGCCTGTATCAGGAATAGAGTGGTGAGCCGGACTAGGGAAGGGATCATCCCCCTGTACTCGGCACTGGTGAGGCCCCACCTCGAGTACTGCGTTCAGTTTTGGGCCCCTCACTACAGGAAGGACATTGAGGTGTTGGAGCGTGTCCAGAGGAGGGCTACGAAGCTGGTGAGGGGTCTGGAGCACAAGTCTTATGAGGAGCAGATGAGGGAGCTGGGGGTGTTTAGTCTGGAGAAAAGGAGGCTGAGGGGAGACCTTATCACTCTCTGCAACTACCTGGAAGGAGGCTGTAGTGAGGCGGGTGTTGGTCTCTTCTCCCAAGTAACAGGTGACAGGACAAGAAGAAATGTCTTCAAGTTGTGCCAGGGGAGGTTTAGGATGGATATTAGGAAAGATTTCTTCACTGAAAGGGTTGTCAAGCATTGGAACAGGATGCCCAGGGAAGTGGTTGAGTCCCCATCCATCAGAGTATTTAAAACACATGTAGATGTGGTCCTGAGGGAGATGGTTTAGAAGTAACTTGGCAGTGCGAGGTTAACGGTTGGACTTGATGATCTTAAATGTCTCTTCCAACTATAATGATTCTATGATCACTAATTCACTGTCTGGACACCTATGTACCAATTCAGATAAAATCACCAATTCAGAAAAAACTATTTATTTCCAACGGGTTAGGAGGAGAGACTGACTGACAGCTGCCAAGCTAGAAGATGATGCTTGTCTCTGTGGGAAGAAAATAATTTTGTTTTGAATTCTCAGGGCTGATATTGTACTTTAATGAGTGCAACCCTCACTAGCATATAGTAAATGTCTCTAATGATTTTCTCCACACAAAAGTGTGGCAGTAACAGCTGAGTTACAAAACATGCTGAGATGGAACTGAACTGAAATGCCTCTCCGTTATTTATCCAAGGGCATTCCTCCTCCCACCGCCTCCAGACACGAAAGTGATAAAACCTCAGAGCTGTGAGTCATGCAGAGGAAAAATGAGCAATTTTCCTTCGTCGTGAGACTTGAAGGAAAACAGGGAAGTTATCATCAAAAGCAGCATTTATGCTAGGATGAACTGATGGAGGGACGGCAGCAGGTGATCGCAACTCATGCTCCACGTGAGAAGAAAAAACAATCCTCACAGTCACCATCTTCTGTCTCTTATAAACTGCTCAGCTCTTACAGATGGGAAGAGAGCAGCTAGACCATGCCCCATGGACAGACAGACCAACGCACAGCATCATCCTGTTTCACAAACGGAGATGCTGGTGGTCGAACTGAAAGCTCAAGGTGCTGTGTATAAAAGTCATGTCAGAGCCAAGGACTGAACCTGAAGTGTTTAAAACTTGCTCCAGGTTTTGCCACAGGATCATGTTCCCTCTCTAGGCTTTAACATACAAAGCATTACCACCCCATCCCCATCTCTCCCCTCTTCATGTACTTTCTTCCCAGTAGTTGGGATGGGAAAAACTGTAGAAGTACAGATGTGAGCTCCATCTTCCTGCATCAGAGATCTCCTCTGCGAAGTACCCAACCAAGTGCCCCAGGTCTTTAGTTAGAGGGGTGGAGTCACTGCCTTTAAACACGGGGCATCTTTTTGCAGCAGTTAAGGCACTTAAGTTAAAAAGGGCTTGGGAGGGATGGGTTGCTTTTTTAAAGCAGAATAGCCCACTTTCACATTTTAGAGCCTGTCTAAAGCAATGTGCATGGTCCACCAGGAAGAGACTGCAAGAGTAATACCCAGATTTTGGGTATGTATAGCAACTCCACTTTCAAGCCTCTCTGTACACCCACAATAGGTCTCCAACATCCTGAAGCGGGATGCAGTTCAGTTCCTTTAGGTCTCAAAGAGTGATCCTTCTGGAGAGGACGGACTCCTTCACTTTCTCCACCAGTGATGTGCTGGGGGAGCTGAGCTGTGAAAATCTTCATCTGGAGTGGTGGGTGAAGTCTCCACCACCACCACCCTGGAGAAGAGGACTTCTTCTTTGCATCATGAAGCGGGCTGATTGACAATGTGGCCATGCAAGACACTTGGCAGCCTGGACTTTGCTGTGCATGGTTTTCTTTCTGTATGGATAATGGTTGCTCCCAACTCAGCTGCTGTCCCTGAAGGTGGCGTCCTGGCTATGCTGGATGGGGTCCCAGCAGGTCTGCGGGGGCTTTGGCAGCAAAGGAGGGGCAAGCTGATGTGTTGTGGGTGGGAATTTACATTTGTTACCAGGGCCAGCCACCTTTAGGGGAGAGGAAAATGCTACCCGCCTTTCCAAAATGGCAAAAACCAGCAGCAGAAATCACCCTGCAGCTCCCAAGCACAACCCCCTTTTCCTTCCCATGGCATTTGCAGGCAGGAGACCTGACTTCATCTGACCGTGACATGACTAACGTCTGCTGGCTCTCCCCCGCGTTAGCAGATTATTCGCTCTTGGGGGTCCGTGTCAGTCCATACAGAGCCCTGATTCATCCTAAACCGCTTTGCTGGCATGCACTGGATTAAGTGCCCTGCACTCCCATGACCTTAGCAGAGACAAGGCTCCCCCTGCGCACAAAGACAGGCTTTGCCTAAAAACCAGACATCTCCAACCAAAGACATCCCTCTCTAAAGGTCCCGTCCCACACGGCCAGCAGCAAGAAGGACCTTGCAAATGATGCAGAGGTCGTATCCTCTCCCTAGGACCAATACTTCTGGCTGAAATCCACTTATTTCGAGGCTATGATGAATAAATTATGCTGCTATTGGAGCGCACGCAGCACAGCCTCTTTCTTCTCTGCAAAACTGTGCCTGCCTGAACTGTGTACACTTTTACATGGCATTGACCATTTCCTAACCTTCCCAAGCAGAGTCAGGTTGGGATTTAAACTCGGGTTTAAAACAGGAGTGAAGAGGACACAGACCACCACCTCCCTGTGCTGAACCCCGAATTACACAATTTAGCACTTCTCTGCAGGTTTGATGTACCTGAACTCTGCAAAGCGGAGTGGTCCCAGCATGGATTCCCTTACCCTTTCCCTTGTGGAAGTACAGCCAGGAAAAGGCACCATTGCATCAGTCTAACCCCCTCGGTGCAAGGAATTGTGCCGGTGTCACTTTTTGTTGATGATGCTACTGAAATTAAATCAGATTACCAGGAAAACTGTCTAGAACAGATACAGAGGCAGATCTGATGAGCACAAGGAGCCCCAGGGCATTACTTCAATTAAGATAATCCTATTTGTTGCTCACCCTGAAACAGGTTATGCCGGGAATGGTTGTAGGCATAGCTGGGTCATCCTGGCCTAGGGACTCCTTAAGGGCTCCCCCTGAGGGCTTTTTTCAGCCTTATTTCCCATAATCTGTGACAGCCCCAACACCCAGACTGCAGCCAGCCGAGGGCAGGGATGCTCACTGGCAGCAGATGGGGAAACAGAAAGCAAAACCTGCCGCCCGCTGGCGATGGCTCACGCTGGGGGCCCAAAAAAGCTGCTTTCTCACCCGCTGACTGGTGGCTGCTTTAGGGCCTGGACAGGTACACAACTTCTCTCCTCCTGCTGACATTACACAACACAGACGCTGAGACAACAGCCTAAGCCACCATCACACACTAAGATACCACAAAACATGACAGCCTGCTTGATAAGCTGAGTGCCTCTTCAAGCACTCAAAATGGTCAGCTGTCTGCCAGCTCCAGCACATGAACTGGGACTCAAAACACTGGCCCTGAAGTCCAGAAAGACTCAGCCTGGAAAATAAGATGGGTTTCTACACCACTAGTGCTGAGCCAAAGTCAGGGCAGCTCCCCTGTAAAACTGCCTGCAACAAGATTCTTTTCCCCCTAATAAAGTGCAATCTATTAAAATGAACATCAAAGGGTAGGCTCCTGTCTTCAGCAAGAGGTTTTTTTCAAAGATGACATCCTAGTCTTTATTAAAATAACACAGAGCTGCTGTCTTGTGACACTTGGGCTTCCATCACGTCAGCGAAGAGCTGAAAACAAATCTGAAGGAAACGTGCAATGCAGATGTGACAGCCTGAGCGCTCAGAGAGGGAACAAAATCAACCCACTCTGCTTTAGAAAAATCAGATCAAGGACTTGCCGCACTTGCTTTAGCTAGAAAAAAACCATAACAATCTGAAGGGCATGACTGTGATCCCCGCATAAGGTCCCTGAAACACCACATCTGAGTTGCACCCAGCTGCGGCAGCAGGAATACCCGAGCAGCTTCCGCGCTCCCAACACAAGAGGATGGGGCTGCACATCCAGGTGAAGGATATAACCTGATTTTATCTTTTTTTTTTTTTTAAACACCTTTTTTTGTGTCTCTCAGGCAGGGTCTTTGCACTTCACGCTGCACGGCTGCTGCGACGCACAGACCCTCCTGCCTGCGCTGGCAGTGGCGCAGGGCAGCGGGGTGCGAGGCTGGACCGGACTGAAACCAAAGCTTCTTTCTACTCCCCGGGGTCACCAGACTGCTCCTCCCCTGTTGGAGGCCAAGTGCTGCTTCTCTGTTTGCTGGGAGAGGGGACGGCCATTTCCAGTCCCTCAGCATGGGGACAATGCCACGTCTGTGCCCAAGAGTCATCAGCCATTTACGGGCTGTTATAAATAACATTTATTCCATTACAAGAGCTCTGTGATTTTCTGACCCAAAGATGCTCAAAACCCACTTGCTGGTGGAGCCCCTTGCCATCTGGCAGACCTGAGTGACAGCAGCTGCAGCATGCTTAGCACACCCACTAATTACCAGGGTAAATCCAAAAGATGAATGGCAACCGCTACCGCTCCACACACCTCTCATCCCAGATCCCGTCCGTCCCCACCGGTTGACCCAGGGAAGTCAAGACATGTTGAAAACACTCACTATCCATCCTTCAGGACCTGAAGGAATACCCTGCACTCTGCTGGAATTTGTCATTTTACCCACAAGCCCACTAAACAATTAGTGCTAACTTCTAATTAGAAAAAACAAAGCCACAGGAGAGCCTCTATTTTTGCCTGTGGAGCAGCACCCATGAATAAAATAATTAGAACCTCCCTGAACTGAACAGGACCATAAAACCCCACACCCATCCCTGCTGGAACAAAGATAAGGTTTTGGGTTCTTTTAAAAAGAGGTTGAGACTACAGCTGCTCTTTGGCTGGGTGAACCTGACACCACTCTGGATGGCCAGGCGAGGGGGATGCTCTGCTCGATGCCCCCCCTGCAGCTATCCTCTGCACAGCCTTTTAACCAAGACCAATTTTCTCCCAAGGACTCCCAGCAGGAGTAATACAGCCAAACATCCCACTCCTCCTGACAAAGGAGAAGGCTGCAGAGGCCACAGCGACAAGGTGACGCTGGGCTTCAGCCCTCTGCTGTGTAGTGTCATAAGCAGAGCAGGTCAGGTGTGATGCTCCTCTCCTTACCCAGCCAGGGTCCTGTCATTCAGCTCAAGCATTTTTTGTTTCAAGAGGTTTGTAACAGGAACACATTACAAATATTATTTATTAAAAACAACTCCGTTTTGCAGTGGCGTTTGGTGCAGTTTATTTTGAACGCCAAAGCCAAGACACAAGGCTGGTATCTCCATCCTTGATTTCCACAGATGGGTGCACACAATCTAACACCAAAGGACCTAAGGGGCTTCTCAGAGGCACAGCTAGGAGCAAAATGCAAAATCTAGGTGATGTCGTAGACAAATAATTCTCCCTCCAGGGAGAACTATGAGGAACATCAGACGGACGGACCGTTATCAGTCACATCTCCCACACCATTCCCAGGTGGTGGAATCACAGACGTGGCCTGCGGCATGCAACACCCCCTGCTCTGAGGGAAGGGACCCAGCTGGGCACAAGAACATCCCTGCTGTGCTCCTGCTTGCCCAGGGAAGCAGAAGTGCAAACATGGCAGCAGCATTTAAGAAACCGTTTAAAAAACCACACTAGTCAGAACAAGACTTTTCCCTTGACTTGTAACCAAGCAACTTCACGGAAAGATTTAAAATATTAAAAACTAACAGGTAGAATTAGGCAATATTTTCCAGTGATGTCTAGTTTCTCTATTAACTTTTTGAAAGTCTGACTTTTTGGAAGGTTGCACTATTCCCGCCCCACCAGACACATGCTCGTTCTTTTCCTCCTTACCTTGTCACTGTTTCTGTATTTGCCCCATTTCTTCAGCATCTTTAGCCACTTGTCCACGCGTTCGATCTCCTGCTGCTTTTGCTGATGCAAGGGGCAAGAAAACAAGAGAAATTTAAGAAAGCAAGCCCCAGAAGATACCTCTTGAAAACAGAAAACTTCGTTCTCTTTAGGCTTAAACTTCCGTGCAAAGACCTGGCACCAGGGATGGGAATGATCCACAGGCGCTTGCAGGAGCTGGTAATTTCAACCCGTGGTAATTAAAGCAGCATTAGTAAAAACGACAAGACACACAGCCTTAACACAGAGAAAGCAGTTCCAAGAGGATTATTTCTTGACAATAAAAATCTTTGCAGGTTCAGCTAGCCTCAAATCATATCGCTTGGCAGATGGCAGAAGCGAGATGCTATCTAGTCCCAGTTAGCAGGATCCTACAACCTCCCAGCTCAGGGGAGATGATGATGGAGATGACCATTACCCTAGAACCTCCACCACTCTCCCCAACATGTGCAATTCGCTTTTCAAGCCGCAGCCACTGAGCACTGTGACAAAGCAGAGGGAAAAGCCCAAAATTACTTTAAAAGATGCAATTTCAGTGCAAGAGGGGAGATGCTTGACCCAGCAAAATAAAAGCTCCAACAGCCGGGCACCGTGCAGAGTTCCCACCTCTGCACGAAGAGCAGGGGCCAGCGGGTGCTGCCTGCCTGCTTCACTCTCACTTGTACATTCGATTCCTGAAAAACCGTCCCTTCCCCAGCCAGTGTGATGAGGATGTGACACCCATGACAACTGAGTTGGCAGCTCTCACCTTCTCCTCCAAGGCCGTGCGGGTCGGCAGCTCCTGCTCGCTGAAAAGCAAGGGGTCACCGGTTACTCTATGGGCAAGAAAGGGTGCAGAGGAGTGTGGGGTGCCCTTGGGCATCGGAGGGGCCCACCACGGGCATCTGAGGAGATACGGCTCGGGGGCTTCGTGCCTTTCCTACAGTTGTGCCCCACAAGGAAGACACAGAGGAAACACCGGTCAAAATCCCACCACCCTATGGGAGCTGCTGGGGGGTAATCAAGCACCGGACATTGGACATCGCTGGAAATCGTGGGCATAAAGCTCCTCTTGATGCACACATGATCAGCAATTATAAGGCAGCAGGAGGGAGGAGATTTCTGGACAGCAATTGCTTCAAACTCCCCTCCTGCATACATCACCTACTATTACAAAAATTTGTTCGGATTTGGAATAAAAATATTTCTTTTAAGCCTTCTCCCCAGACACAGGGTGTGCATCTAATTCATCTGCGCCTCATTTAGGATGGGGATTTCCTAAGGGAACTGAGAACGATCAGATACCTTATCTCATCTCTTCCTACACCTCCCTGAATCATCAAGTGCAAATGCAAGAGCCTCTCCCTCTGTGACACACCACCAGCCTCCACGGACGCACAGTAGCACCAGCCTGTACCTTCCTGCACCTTCTGACACCAGGATTGTGATGGGAAACCATTTCTGAGTCTTGCCTTGCAGCAGATCCAAACCATCAGAGTGTTTGAACAGAGTGTGGCTGATGGAGGAGGCAAATCTAGTCTTTCCCCCTGCATTTGGGATTGATCAAGCCAAGACGCGAAGTGGCTTATAAATGCTGGGTCTGCCACGCTCCGTGCAGATGGATGGTCCACACAGACACGCAGGTCAGAAAGGAAGGGAGAGGGCAAGAGGACTTACTGCAGGAATCCAAACCGGTCTGTAACTTTATACAGCGTGAAATCGGCATCTTCCCACGGGTCAATCTGAGCTCCTGCCTGCCTGCCCTGAAAGCAGAAAGGACACCGGTGAGCCAGCCCCAGCATCAGGAATGCCCCAGTGCCTGCATCCCACACCCAGTGCCTGCATCCCTGCCTCCCTGCATGCTAGAAGGCACAGAGCCAGGAGACCCAAATCTGCTTTAAAGAGACAAATATAATGCAGGCAGGAGAAAAATGCACAAGTTCAGCCTATCCAGCATCCCTGGTGTGCTTCTGCTATGGGCTGGGAAGGGCTGTACATCAGAGAAACCAGTGCTGTCGGGCATATGCCATCCTGGTGTTAAGGGAGCGCTGGAGCACCAGAAGACGTTTCAGTATCTGTGCTGAGCATACACGAGATCCGTGAGAAACTCTGGGGACGTGGTGAGAGGGGATGCACAGGCAGAAGCAGGTAGGGAGAGCCAACATGAAGCATGATGGCATGAGGGTTACTGGGGTGATACTGGCAGGGAGGCAAAAGTTCTTATTCAAAGCATTCCTAATTAATTAAATAGCTTCAGACTTAGCCAGCATGTCAGGGAGAAACACGAGGTTGGTACCTTCTCATACTTGGCAACGATCTCCGCTTTTTCCTGGGCTATTAAAGACTCTATATCTTTCTTCATGTCAGAAGCTGTAAGGCAAAAAAAGAAAAAAAAAAAAACAGAGAGAAAAGGAGATAAGTAAATGTGTACACAGCATGGGAAATATTTTAGGAAAGTGCTAATAGAAAAAACCTTTCCTGACAACTTTAGCTTCCAGCCATATCCCATAGCCATAAAATCAGACTGAGGTTGAAAAGCCCCTGTACAAAGCGTGCATGGAGCTTGCCTGCACGCAGCAGGATTCCAGCTCCCTGCTCTCTGCACGGGGTCACAACTGGATTTGAGCACGGGAAGAGTCTTTGCTGGAGGATGAGACGCCGTGCCTTTGTTCTTAGGCACACACATGCCTGTATGAAAGACATCGTGCTTTTAAACGGAGACAGGGAAACCATCCACAAAGCCCTTGCACTGCGCAGGCCGCGTGCCAGCTGGGCGCTGCACAGCAAACCACCGCGCTCTTGCCCTCAGCTATGGATGTGAAGCTCTGCAGGGGCATCTGAAGCCAGATTAAACATCAAAGGAGAAAGCAGGAGGAGATGTTTTTGCCTACTGAAGTGTGCACGCAACAAGCAAAGTAGATTATTACTTTCCATATGCACCCCCAAAAGAAAAACAACACAGCAGCAAGACGATCGCAGAGTCCCCATCTACTCTGAGATGGACCAGTCTCGGTCTAAACCAGACCCAGTCTAGCTACCTGAGCTCGGTGCCCACTGCTCTGCTGCATCGCATACTCATACGTACCAGCAAGATAGCATCCTCCCTGTCAAGCCGTAACTAGGTTCTTGCTGCTCACCAGAAGAAAAGGTTGATCTAACACACGTGAGGTGAAAACATGGGCAGACAAAATCCCCAGGAAACCACAGTCTCCAAGGGTGGCTGTAAGGAAGAGAGCAAAGGGAGAGTCTACCAAGTCCTCCTCCTCTGAAACTCTTTGGAACTGTGATCAGTCCAACTCAGACAACACAATGGCTCCGGCACCACCTAAAGGCAGGTTACCACAAGCCACGTTACCCAAAACTTTGGGCTACGGCAGCAGTGCTGCCACAGTGCAGTCCTGGCCACAGCAGTCCCTGGGCATGGAAGACGGCAGTAAGGACAGGCAGCCAAAAGGGATGTCCTCATCTCCAGCCCACTGACCACATTCCCAAGTGCTCTGTAAATGGACAAACTCCAGCCCCAGAGATGTACATCTTCCTGGTATCTTCCCCCTCCCAGTGCTTGGTTGCTTTTTTAAATTTATTTTTTAAAAATATCTTTTATTTATCTCTTTTCTTTTTTTTTTTAAGCTTTTTGAAATAGTTTTAAGTTTTTTCCCACACTTCTGCCATGAATTATAAACATACTTGGTGCAGAGAGGACAAGCACTGGGAAGACATGCTGTGTTATCACCTACATGGCTCTGTCCTTGAGAGTCCTGCTGACTTCCACAGGTCCTAGATGGATACTGTGCATTTCAAGAACTGCAAAGTAAAATTACTTTAGTCCACAGTTGCAAGTGTCTTAGCATTTGGAAAAGTTTTTGAACACTTAACCCTCTTAGAACAGCTTCTTATAAAGGCAGACTATGTTTTGCCTGCTCTAAGGAGGGTTTGCCTATTTTGCCTGCTATAAAAAGGTCCAACAGGGTTGTAAAAAAAACTGTTAAGAGCCACCACAGCCTTAAAATAGTTTCCCCACTGTCACATTGCAAATGATCCAGTGATTTACCCAGAACATCTGAAAGCCAAACAACTTCAGTAATACAGACCAGAAGTTTCCTGTAGGGCTTGAAAGGAGCTCCCTGGAGCATCTGGGCTCGCCCTAGCAGAACAGACTTGAAAGCCTCCCACAAGAAATTACAAAATTTTGAAAAGCCTGGAAAAGCAAGTTGACTCCCATGCTGCATCTAAAGCTGGAAAGTAAATCCTGCGTTGCTGTGCTCTGGTCCTGTCCCAAAGCGCTGGTGACCACCTCCTTGCAGAGAAGAAGAGCACTGATTCCCAGACATAAAACACTGTGCAATAGCTGCTCGAGAACAAGTTTACCCCAGGCTGTCATTGCAGCTCTCTAATGGATATCAGGAGCCATTCTGACCTTCCTTCAGGAGGAACCTGAAGGATTCTTGTTGTAGGCTTCTGGCTGAAGCTGCATCTCGGTGAGCCACCATGCCACTGGCTGCAGCAGCACTTGGCACCGGATGAGCCAGAGCAGCCAAAGGCATTGCATTTGGAATCATGCGAAGAATGTGATTTTTCCTGGAGTGCAAAAAACCCAGCTAATATATCTGCATCTTCTCTTTCTCAATAAAAAAAAACACAACTGTGGGAGATACGGTGAGCAAAAGCATCAGCACTCTCCAAGGCTCAGCCCACTTCTCTGCACCTTCAGACATCCATAAGCAATTATTTGTCTCATTTTACCAACTCCTTAATGCAGCCTGCTCGCTGCCACCACGTCTTTCAGGCCCGGATGGAGACAGACGGGAGATCCATCTTTCCCTAACTCTTCATTTCAAAAGCAGCCATCGCTGCCAGTTGCCAGCAGTGTAATAGAAACATTAAACCACACGCAATAATCAGGGCTTCGAGGGCAACTCTTCCATGACATGTAATCAGCCAAGAGCACAGGCATTTCACTGCTTTACACTCATAGAATCATAGAGTGGATAAGGTTAAAAGGGACTTTAAAGATCATCTAATTCCAACCCCCCTGCTGTGGGCAGGGACACCTCCTGCTAGACCAACCTGCTCAAAGCCCCATCTGACTTGGGCTTGAACACTTCCAGGGATGGGGCATCCACAAATTCCCTGGGCAACCTGTTCCAGTGCCTCACTGCACACACAGTAATGAATTTCTTCCTAATACTTCATCTAAATCTACCCTCGTTCAGTTTAAAACCATTACCCCTCATCCTATTGCTCCACTAAGAGTCCCTCCCCAGCTTTCCTGTAGGCCCCCTGTAAGTACTGGAAGGCCGCGATAAGATCTCCCCGGAGCCTCCTCTTTTCCAGGCTGAACAATCCCAACACTCTCAGCCTATCCTCATAGCATAGGTGCTCCAGCCCTCTGAATCATCTATACAGCCCTCTGCAACTCATCTATACAGACACCGGAAAAAAGCAAAATCTTCAAATTTACGGCAGGAACAGGTGTATCTTTCCCCATTATTGACTCCACAATCAAGACAGAGAGGACAGAAATTTTAAAGTGTACTTTGCTCTCTTATTTTTCCAAAATGCAGCTCTTACTTGAAACATTGCTAGGAATTTTGCTCTATACATGTTAATCACAGCTTCGTTTTGCAAAGTAGCAAGGTCTGAGTAACTGTCTCACAGTGTCACCTAATATATCTGCATCATCTGCTTCTCACATCCTTCATCTGTGAAGTTTAACTGAAAGGCAAATTCACTCCCCCACTTCTGACGTTGTTTTTTCGTTGTTATGGGGCCAAAGAATGCAGATGAGGTCCTTTATATGTTGCTAAAAATATAAATATTCTGCAGACCGGAGGGAAAAAATAAACTACAGGTCAAGACATTTTTCAAGACATTTACAAAGTGTAAGTTACTCTGAATGTCTCAGACCACAGTCTGTAATAGAATAACCAGAGGAAGAGCGACTTGGTAACACGGGAGGGCTCCCACAGCAGAAGACAGCAGGGAGACCACATATATTTTGGCATCCGCCTCTGTGAAAGCCTCGCTGCAGCCAGAAGTGCCAGACTGGTGCAAAGGAGCAA
Source organism: Rhinoptilus africanus (assembly GCA_013400135.1). Lineage (NCBI taxonomy): Eukaryota > Metazoa > Chordata > Aves > Charadriiformes > Glareolidae > Rhinoptilus > Rhinoptilus africanus. The sequence continues at coordinate 330,266 of VXBO01015148.1, forward strand.
GTTTTGCATCTCGTGTCTGGAATGTGCACGCTTGTTTTCTCTTTCTACTATAACAGCACAAAAGTCCCAATTTAGGAAAAAAACTTGAGAGCGGAGAAGATGGCTGATAGCAGTGGGAGGGATGGAGATGGCAAGTGGCTGCACTGGCCTCAACATCTGACCCCAGCACTGCTGCTTTTTGGAGTATGAAGGTGATGCTGTGACTGACGAGGTGATTCTCAAAGTAGTCTGGAGAGGGAACAGAATATAGCTTAGCTCTGCAACAGCCTATGTTAAATATAGATAATGAAAATGGTACTTCTATTATTTAATTCTGTGCATACTTGAACTCCAGAGGAATTTGACACCATGAAGTTATAGCATTTGCTTGAGGGAAATGACACCTTGTGTATATGAAAGCTACTGAAGACATCTATTTTCTGGAGAGTTTGACGAAATACATTGTTCTGCCCTGATATAAATAGGCTACCTATAAATAGGCACAGCCTGTACCTGCCACACTTCTCCATACACCTATATAAGATTGAAGATTTTCTTTTTTTAATACACAGCTCGAATGACTTTCTCAAGACTGCCACCCAATTCTCTCCTGTGAGTACTGTATTTTCACAGCAAACGGGGTTTTTTCCATGACAAACACACAAGGTGAAGCAGCTATGAACAGGAAGGGTAAGAAAACGGGAACAGTGCGAGAATGGTGTCAGATAAATTTACTAGGATACAAGCAACAGGAAGCCCCAAGCCATTCACACTTCAATTCAACTGGTAAACAAAGTTACCAGCTAGTTCCTTTTAAAAAGAATGAGTTGAAAACCCCCACAATCTGTCATCTCACACTAAAACCTGCAGCTTCTAGTTTACAATTTAAGGAAGTAAAAATTTATCCCAGCAACACTAAGCCTAAAGATGCTTAATGAAAATGCATGTTACTGCCTACCCGCACTGAACACTATCTAGAAATTAGCAAACTTGAAATAAAATATCCAAATTTTGGATGAGAACAACTTTCTTGAAATTAATTCACCAGCTGGGATCTCAAGTATTGGCAGCAGAAAGAAAATCCTAGTCTGCATCAAAAAATCCAAGACTTGGTGCAAAAATTGCTACCCATAAATCAGATTTACTGTTGTAACCCTCCCCCAGAAGTCCCGTATTTTCCCAGTAAGATCTGCTGAGCTCCTGCCACCCGGTGTGGGGTGGTACCCACCAGGACCAGCCTGGCCAGGAGCACGGGAACCTCTGGCCACCAGTCACCCAACCTGTGTGTTGCAACCCTGCTCGATGCCCAGAAGAGGAACCGCGCGTTTCCCACGGCCCAGCAGCAGCGCTGCTCCTGCCATGGCCCAGGGGACACACACACGTCCCCTGCCACCCTCAACCACAACATGATGCCTCTAGTTTATAAACCCATTAGCAATCCCCCTGCCTGGTTCGCTCCCTCTGCGCCGGTACTTGCAGAAGACAAGAAGACAGAAGACACTGCCACCTCTTTCCACAGAGGTCGCTTGCCAAGGCCCCATCTGCAGCCCCCTGCTCACCATGAGGTCCTCCTCTCCCCACTGCTCCCTTTATATGAAACAAGGACAAATTTCCATTAAACTTGATCAGGATACGAGAACTCTATGCAGAATTTAACCCATCAAAAATGCAAATGAATGTGCTCTAAGGACTGGAGCTGAGACATCAAAGGCTCAGCTGATGGTCCCTGCAGAGGGTTCAGGTGGTTGCACATCAGCATGTCTTGAGATGCCCTCACAGAAATTCACTGCATCCATGATTCCAGACTTGACTCCTCTTCACCCTCCTCACAAAGTGGTTTTGCTGATGGGACCTTGGCCAGAAAGGAGTTTCCCAGCCTTTGAATGGAGTCGCTGTGGTGATGCTACCAAGAAACCCATCTGAGTCAAAGCTGCTCAATTTTCAGTGTGTTCAAAGCCCTTTCTGCCTCCTTACAAGGAAAGTACAAAAGTTTTACATGCTTTTACATTGGTTTTATGCAGGTTTTATACTGTCAGGCTGCACTAGCATCAGACTGCATTGCTTGACCATTTTGCTAAGAGGTAAACTGTAGAAGGGCTTTTGAAAATGAAAATATCAGCAGAATCTCCTCTTTTTAGGAAGTACAGCATAGCATCACGTTTTCAACCTTGGGCTGGATTTGGGGATATTCTGGAACACAATTTTAAAATATTTTATACTGTAGAAAAGTATCTACGCAAGCCACTTGAGATTACAGACTGTTTTGGTTATTTCTCCTTTCCTGCTGAATCCAACAGCTAGAGCAAATTAAAGGCAAGCAAGATGCAGGAGTACAGCCAAATACAGTAATAAAATCTTAACATTTACCTCCCCCCAAACAGAGTCATCTCAACCTCTTGCATCCCTCCTCACCCCTCAGCATGCTCCATTTCCAGGGCAAAACCTGTAAAATTTGCGATTTTGCTTCAGTTACATCTCACAGCACCGTACGTTTCTCCTGTCCAGCTGCACCCAAGCCAATGGAGATGTATATGATCTTTTTTTTTTTTTTTTGCTGCATGCTATTTCAAGCAGAAGGTCATTGAAAAAGGAGAAATGAGTTTAGGTGCAGGTGTGCTGGAGTCCTGAATGTGCCTAATTAACAGAGACTGCTGCTAGGAGGAAAAAAATATCGAGTTTTGACACATCGTACTTAAACATCACGCTGGCCTGTATCAGACTGAAACCACTGCTGTGGAATAAAGTCAAAAAGGTATGTGCCTACTACAACCACATCCACCACGGCCGAAACTCAACAAGTCACTGTTCCTGTTTCGCGTTCTATTTTAAAAGCACATTTTAACACGGTGTTTTGCATCTTTAGCCGTCTATGGTATAAGCCTGCAATTTTTCCTTTAGGGGGACAGGCTTAAAGGAAATGCTTGTGCACCTATGCAAGTGGAAATGCTCATACAACACCCGCAGAGGTGGGACCCCCGCAGGAGGTGCGCCTGCAGCCTGCCCCGCTTCCCAGCGAAGCACTGCTCACACTTGTAAACCTGCCGCTACTCCTAACAGCGGCTCGTGCGCTTGCACACCCGGGAGTAAACCCGGCTGGGCAAAGTGGTGCAACAGGCTGCTTACACAGCAGCTAAAGCAAGCTGCGGAAAGTTGAATAAACTGTTTCAGGGTTTTCGAAGCGCGTGAGAGGGGCACCTTGACATGCTTCTAACCTTGCAGGCTGTTGGCTCACAGCAAACTCCCCATCCTGGTTGCCCAGTATAATTTGGGAGGGCCACAGCCAGCAGCTGCGAGTCGTCATCAGACGCTCTTCTCCCACACACCTTAAAGCCTTCCAAAGCAAAGCCGCGGGGTTACACCACTGCACATACCTACTAAGCACAGCCAAAACGAGCACGGCTTTGGGTCTGCTTCAACTGCATCGCCATGGGCCATGGAAACCTCAAAGCCTCCCAAGACATCCAGGAGGAGCTGCGGGCTGCTGCAGGGCTGCATGCCCAGGAGGGGACGAGCCGCAGGAGGAAGTGACGGCCACATGCCGCTGGCTGCCGGCAGAGCTTCTGCTTCGTGAGACCCAGCTTCCCACGTGGAAGTCAAGCTGTTCCTGAGGTCTTGCTACAAGACGGGCCAGCGTCCTCACCTCTGGCATCACAGCTGCTGCAGTATTTTTTACTAGAAACTCAAATTTCAATCCCAAAATGGACAACACACACAATCCGCTTGCATCGAGGACTTCAGGACTTCTGCCGATCCCCATCTGCAGCTCCTCTCTCGTTAACAAACGCAGACTGCAAACACCCTGGCCAGCCAACAGCTTCAAAACAACACGTCACTGGGTCACTCATCACCAATCTTATCCCACTTGCTTACAACCCTACTACCAAAAAGGAAATCAGACTTGCACTCACACAGTGAACTATGACTTCAGGAATGAAATTACTATCAAGCAGGATGAACCAAGACACAGGAGATCCTGTTTGCGTGTTTATTTCCTTGACTACAACAAAAACTCAAGAGCACACAAGCAAGTTTCGCTTTTTTTTTTTAAGAGCATAAGGATCACTAAGCCAGCTGAATTGCAAGAAGGTTTATGTTTTAACTGTCTCGGAGTCTTTGAAAATGACTGCCCTTAGATCACTTTATACGAGTCACATATGAGTTACAGAAAATTCAAATGAGCTCCTGTCCCAGTAAACTCGTTTCTGAAACTGCACTGGATGCTGTGCTGGATAAAAACACGCTCGCCTCCCTTAGCAGAGGCACTGGCAACACCCAAGTGGGAACTTCCACCACAACTCACTTTGATGCTACCAGCATGTCCCAACAAGCCAGAGTACCCAGCATCACTGCAGTCAAGATCCTGCCGATTTATCAGCACCTGCATCCACAGCACACGGCGGCTCTCGGGGCGATTCCCACCTCCTCCGGAGCCAGTTTGCAAGTTCGGAGAAGGGAGTGTGGAAATACAACCTGGCTCCAAGCAATGTGCCCTTACCTGAGCCTGGTATCAGGTGTCGAGACGCATCAGTTCAGACGGAGTTGTCCTCTCCCCTGCGGGCATCTACCTGGCACGATCTGGCTGTCTCTGCCATACGGTGGTGAGGACCCCCAGCCACCACAATCCCACCGGTCAAGTGTCCCGTGGCCTCACTTGTGTTGCTCCAGCTCAGCGTGGCAGCTCTGCCCGCCGCTCCTCCGGCATGTGAGAGCTCACTGCAAGCAGCTGGGAGAAAAGGCAAGGCAGGAGGCAATCCGCACACAGGCCCTCTATTCCCCTGGGCTCACTGCAAAGGAAATAAGAAGTTGGTAAGTCTTCCAGTTCCCGCATGGCAGAGGCAGAGCCCTTTGCCAGTGCGGGGGGTCTTTGCACACGGGTCCCATTGGAGCAGGCAGCAAGGCAGCATCTCAGCCTGGCAGGGACGGAACAGGCTGTAATGGGAGGGCACCCAACGGCAGAAAGTAAACTACGCTCATCTGCACTGCAAGAAAACCCTTGGTGTGGTTCACGCTCAGATTTTGTTGATTTGATGGGTTTTTCAGGATGAGTTTCCTCCCCCCCCAGGTCACAGCATCAGCCCAGCACGAACTTGTGCTAACACAGAGGACTCATTATAGGGATTTTGCCTGGGGCTGGACAGGAATTTTGCAACTATCCAACCATATGTGCCAGGTACTGCAGAACCAGCCTGTGTACCTCCAGCTGCACAACATCATCTTGTCCAGGGTGTTTATCAGACACGACCCCGCATCTGGTTTGCAGCAGGGGTGCTGTGTTTTAGCCAATTTTGTGGCCTGGTTGAGTGCCAGGGGATGGAGGGTCTTCCCATGCGTATCTCAGAATCCATCATACCTTCGTACCAGCAGACACCAGCTACGGGTAACTCAGCAGGCAGAATATGCTCCCTGCCCAAGCCACAGTCACAGTATTACACACAACTGCAGCCCATCTAAAAGCATGCTGCCACCAACAAGGGATGCAGTGGGGGTTTCCAGGACATTCCTCCAGGAACAAGCTGGGGGGAAAGGGAGAAGCAGCATATGGGACTTTGGTCAGGTTAAGACCAGTAACACAACATCAGTGACTCGCGTGGTGGAAGGGATGGCACCAGCGGTGCCACCTGAGCCTCCCTCCGGCGCTCGACCTTCCCGCCCGATACATCCAAACAGCTAATGCAGCGCAAAGGACATCAGAGCCCAACAAACAGCTATCCATTTTTTAAAACAAGTTTTTAATTCTCACCTTAAGCAACCCAGAGGAACAACATACTGGTTTCACAAGTGTGAAATTACATCACCACAAAGCGCGACACTTCTTGCTGAAGACAGCAAGCACCAGGAGGGGGAAGCATGTGCCGAGAGGAAGCACAGCTTGCTTTCGTCATGAGCAGCCACTTTAATAACACCACCTCTCCTCCGATCCCCCTGACAAGCACCTGTGAATGGACCTTCCCCCACGCTCCTGGGCTGGCTTGTGCTGAATTTCCCTGCTGTCACCCCTCCAGCACCCGGATATAACAACTCGGAGACCCCAAAGTGCAGAAGAAGTCACACCCTTTCAGAGGTGGCCACCTTTATCATCAAGTAGCCCATGACACAGATTACATTACACATACATTATCACTGAGTATCTTACAATGGGGCTTACACAGATCATAATGCAAATTATACACATTTCCCTCTGATCTCTCAATTTGCATCAAGCCTTTAAAATAGGACAGCAAGCCGCGGTCACAATGATGATAACACTTTGCCACTATCTACAGCAACACCGTGAAACCCAAATACATTGACAAAGTCTTTTAGTTATAGAAATAACTAAAAAACTCTGTAAGGCGGCATTTACGCTCTATCTACCTCCCTCAGCACTACCTGCCTGAACGGCCGCGCCACCAGCAAATAAAACCTCAGCCCTCTCCCCGCCATCCTTCCTGTGCTCCCAGCGCTTACGTCTCGCTCTCATTTTCACACACGTTTCTTTTGCCCCGTGCCCCGGTGCTCAGGTTTAAGGTCTCCTGCCTGAGGATGGAGATGGGAGGAGAGAAGCAAGAAGGCTGATGAAGAGATTTGCTGTCCTCCCTGTTTACGCCCAGTAAGCCCAGCCTTGGGGTATGGCTTCTCTGGGCAACCTGGGACAGGGCTCACCCCCCTCACACCAAAGAATTTCTTCCCAATATCTCACCCAAATCTCCTCTCTTTCAGTTTAAAGCCATCACTCCTTGTTCCATGGCTCCCCTCCCTGCTCCAGAGTCCCTCCCCAGCTTTTCTGGAGCCCCTTGAGGGCCTGGAAGGGGCTGGAAGGTCTCCCCAGAGCCTTCTCCAGATTATGGATTTTGGGGTTTGCTGCGATGTCAGAAGAGGTGGCTTTAGACATAAGCTAAACCCTCGGAGCAGAACAGTGAGGAGGCTACAAGCAGTTCTTCAGCAGCTCCTATTTTTAGACCTCACAGGGAATAAAAGAGTATCCCAACATTTTTTTTTAAGCTCTCTTTGACAGGAACTCATCTTCTCCAGACAACAAAGGCAAAAAAAACCCTGAACCAAACAAAAAAAAGCAGCACAAAAACCCCAAGATGCATGTATTTATTACTTTTTTTAAACAGCATTATTTAAATGATTTCTCACTTAAAAAAAAGAAGTGAAACATGTACAAAAGTCCACATGCTGCTTTGGGAACTGAAGACTACTTTTCTCTCTGCACTCCCTCCTTCCCTCCATTCCAGCATTTATAAAAAGGCCAGAAAAGCCAGTGTGGGGTGGGGAAAATCCCCCTTTTTTTGTGTGATGCGCTGACCTGGAAAGGAACTATATAAACACAGAGCTTAGGAACCAGCTTCTTCTGTTTGCTTGAGACTGGAAGAGCAGTTTACATTTCTTTAACCATGAACTAAAGGAAGCTACAACAAGGGTCATTCTCCACTTCAACATGCATTCCTCTCAAAACACTCTATTTTATTCTTTTCAGCCCATGTAGTGACACCGCACAGGACACGCTACTCTTCCCTTTCACCATCCCCACAGTCATTCTTGCCTCCGGTTACACATAGCAATTTTGGGTAAAGCTGAAAGCTCTCGTTGCATCTCCTTTTGGTATTTAAAACTTTTCCTGCTTTTCAGCTTGGCAGCTGCCACCACAGCTAGAGGCCACCCACACCAAACACGTGCCTGAAGCAGCGGGGTGAGGACACGCGTCCTGGCTGATACCTAAGATGTCACCCTGGGCACTGTGGAGCTAGTGATGGTTGCTGGCCAAAACCAAAGGAACAAGGATGCAAAAATAAGCTATGGTACTGCCAGCAGCCTGTGCTCTCCTTGGCACAGAGAGACGGCATCTTTTTTTAAAACACAAATAAGGAAATAACAAACGTACCATTATGTAAAATCTCCGGGACAGACGATGAAATAAATGGGTAGGAAGTTAAAAATCCACTAACAACAAGATGTAGCTTGTCCGTGGAAAACTCACTCAAAATAACCACTGAGGTGAATGATTTGTAAGTTATAGATATAGAAGTGAGTTAAAGTGAGACCTACACGGACCGTGTGGGTCTTGCACTGCTTGCCAGAGCCACTAGCTGCACCCCATTTTTAGGAGAGAAGGCAGCTCCAGCCATTAGCCTGACCCTGACCCAGGCTAATGTCCATCCCCTAGGAAAATATGTATTTTAAATGAGGTTCTCTGAGTACCTCCCTCATTCCTTCAATGACTTTAATGAGTTTAATCAGCTCACATGGCCTCCAAATACAGACCCCATGCAGTAAATTATGTGTATTTGGCAGCCTCTGCAGAGGACACTCCCTGACCGTTTTGCTGGCAGCACCTTGCACTTGCATTACCTCCAAACAGCATCTCCGAGCGCCAGTGGGCGAGCTGTTGTTAACTTCTTTTCTTTTACCAAAGCCCCAGGCAAGCATGTCCAGTAATAGAAAACTTCAGGGAAACAAGAAGTATATGATTCGACACCGGAAAGTACTGAGAAGATGTCTCCCAAAGCTCTTTTACAGCCTGGAACCATATGCGGGACAGCATTAGGATACACAACATTTTTAAGGAGTATGAAAGCAATCTTTTTTAAATTAGGACATAACCTTTCCCTTCCTTTTTTGCTTGTTGGTAACTCCTAAAATTACCCCAACTGAACAGTCGCAGGAATTTTTGCTATTTCTTTGTGCAAAAGCAATGTTTTATATAAACAAGAAAATGTAATGTGTTCCCTTTGAGGAAACTGTTCACACAAGAAGTCCTCCCTTCTTCCCTTCGTGGAAAACATGTTTATAAAATCCAACCGGAGGTGAAGACTTAAGGCAGACGTAACGCTTCGGCTTATGAAACAGCAATGGTCGTGTAGGACACCCTGTTAAAAGCAGCTTGCCAGTTAAGGAGTCAATTTAAAAATAACTCAAGGGTTCTTGTTTGTTTGCCTTTTTTTTAATAGTGTTGAAATCAACATCTGTGTCATTTTGTTAGGGCTTCAAAATACACCTTACAATTCACAATGTATTTGGCTGTTACCACTTTACTGTGGTCGACATAAAACTAAACCTGACACTAAAAATGGATCCATGGAGACTGCTGGGGTTGAAAGACAGACATGCAACCTTCCAGCCAGGGAAAACAAAATGGGGCTGATATTTTGGAATAAGGCATATTATTGCAATAGCAGTTTCTGTCCTTTAGATATAAGCACGATGAAATGATGCTCAGGCAGGTGGGGGAAACGCAGCCAAGCAGGTTGGTGCTGGATGCTGGTAAGAGCTAAGTGTGAAAGAGGATGGGAACCTCCTGGTCACTGGCAAAGCCCCAGTGCTGGTAGCAGGCAGCTGGTGAGGTGTCACACCGGGCAATGACCAAGCACCAACCAGCATCAGCTCTGAGCCATCAACAGCAGCCAAATCAGCGCTCCTGAAAGTGTGGTCCAAGCCCACGTTGACAACCACAACCCTATGCAAGCGTGCAGCACGTCTCTCCATCACTGCAGCGGGGAGTCCCCAGTCTCAGAGCAAAGCTACCCCGCTGCAGTGGGTGGAAACAGCTGCTGCCTTTGCACATATGCTATGGGGATAAAATGAGTCTTCCCCCCACCTCCAGCAGCCCCACGCTCACCCCAAAGTCCCCAACAGCACTTTTTTTCCTTGCAAGCACATCCTCAGCTCTTGGGGTATTTCCTAATTAGCTGAACACAGGCCTCGGAAGGGCTCGGCAAGGATTGCTCATGTCACCACGCTGCTGTCTCATGGGCTTTACCACAATGGCAGCATCTTTCCCTGACCCATGGCAGCAAGGCCGAGCGCCCAGGCATGCACCCCTCCATCAAGGAGATGGCAGAGCACTGCCACTCTTCATGGCATGTAACACAGCACTGCCACACTTCATACCACTGTGTATTGACATATGCCCCCAGCATTCCTACGCCACCTCCAACCAGTGTGAACTAGAGATTCAGGTTTGCCGACCCAGCGTCTTCCCTGCCCCTGGTTTGGAAACCTCCTGAGATGATCACAACACCAGAAGGGCACGAATTCAGCTTGGTTTCTGGAGGGAGAATGCTATGCCAGAGCACACCATCTGTGTCATCCCTCATCTTACCCCATGAGGGACTCAAAGGTGGAAAGGTGCCACAACGAGCAGCCTGAGTGACCCCCATGTTTGGAGGTCAGCTCTATGCGGTGCATGGAGAGCCCTGCGCAATCTGGTGTGGACTTGAACCCACAGGTGCCACCATGGAGGCTGGTACCCATTGGGATGTACAACCAAATAAACCAAATGACATGGGCAGACATCATCTTTCCATTTGTAGTTTTTCAGAGGCATTCAGGTAGCACCTTTGATCAAATACGCTTGAGAAAGCAACACAAGGAACTTCAGAAAAAACAATGCTCAAAACCGCTGTGGATCTATTGTCTACAATTACTGTTTTCCACGTCCTCAGCACTTCTGATGTCAATAGTGGACAGCACGAGAAGCTGGATAAAAGCAAGTTAAAGGGGACCACAGCAGGCTCAAGTCTCTTAATGAAAATGTTTGAGAAGGGTTTTTCCAGTGAAAGCTGAAGCTTGCAGGAGAAGGTGACAGTACGCACAGAGGAACTAAAAAAATTACAAACCTCCTTCTCGGATAAGATGAAAAGCAGAGAGAGAAGTTTAAGTAGATGAGGGCCTGTGGCAGTGACACACAGGCAAGCATTTGGTACGAGACCGATGCAAGGCTGCCCATAAAAGCAGCAGCAGATGCTGTTCTCCCCAGGAAATAGATGAACACAACTCAGGTATCACCTGTGTTTCAAGATGCAGTCTTACTTAGCTGAAGACATGCTCAGATAAAGGAAAAAAAAAGATTGTTTGGACTTGAAAAATGTATTTGTCTTAAAAATCCTTCAACATTCACACAACAAAGCAACAACTAGACAGTTCACTTAGAACACATTCACTTAAAACAGTTCACTTATAAACACGAAATTTCAGTTAATCGCTACAGAAGACATTTGCAAGCAGGATGATGATTTCCTCAGCAGTTTGGGAAATGGGAATCTTCCTGTTCCAAGATCAAAACCTGGGAGAGCAGAATGCATCCTAGTAAAGTGCAGCTGGACTTGGCACTGTGCAAGAAGACTTGGAAAAGGGAAGTTGTCAATAAATATGCATCTGAGGGCAGCAGAGGGGGTTTTGATAGGAAGGCACAGAGAAGTCACTTCTTTTTTTTTTCCCTACAGTAAAGAGCCGGGCCAATATGAAGAATAAGATCTATGCTCAGGGTAGAACATGTCTGCCAGCCAGATAAGACTCAAAATAGAATAGCCATTGCATGGGAGATTTTTGCATTTTATTTTTTACAAAATATCAAGTCCTTCAGCAGGAAAGAATCTTCCAGAAGGCAGAGATCAGAGCTGGTTCACTCATTATCATTACCATTATCATCTTCATCTGCACCATTAGTAGAGAGGAGCCTTTGTGAGCCCAGCCTTTAATTTAAAGCACAGTTGCTTCAGTCTTGTCCCGGCTGAGTACAAAGGAGTTCATCTTCCCAGCTCCCACTTCCCATGTAAGCCCAGACCTGGATTCTCAGCTCAGCGGTTGCAGACCTTCCTTCAGCACCTGCTTCTGACAGATGCACGGCTGCAGCAAAACAAAAGCAGTGCCTTTCCCACGTGCTCCAAGCACTCTATCCCCTCCTTATGGATATCTCCCCACTGGATCCTCTCCTAGGAACCACTACATCCTACCTGACCCTCAAGGCAGAATGGTGGGCAAATCCGAGAGCAAAGGCTGCAGCTCAGGCTGGGGGGTCTGCACCACCCACCCCAGGGGTGGCTGATGCCTCCAGCCAGATAGGGCTGCTGAAGAGAGAGGGTTGGGATGGAAGGATACAGGCTCTTCAGGAAGGACAGGCAAGGGAGATGAGGAGGGGTTGTCACCCTCTATGTCAGGGACCAACTGGAGTGCATGGAACTCCACCCGGGGGTGGATGAGGAGCCGACCCAGAGCTTATGGGTCAGGATTAAAAGGCAGGCAGGTACAGGTGACGTTACAGTGGGCATGTGCTACAGGTTACCTGACCAGGAAGACTGAGTAGATGAGGTCCTCTACAGACAGACAGGAGCAGCCTCTCATTCACAAGCCATGGTCCTCATGGGGGACTTCAACCACCCCAATATCTGTTGGAGGGACAACACAGCAGGGCATAAGCAATCCAGAAGGTTCCTGGAATGCATCGATGACAGCTTCCTTCTCCAAGTGGTAGAGGAGTCAACAAGAAGAGGTGCCAAGCTGGACACCAGCAAGGAGGGGTTGGTGGGGAATGTGAAGGTCAAGGGCAGCCTTGGCTGCAGTGACCATGAGATGGTGGAGTTCAAGATCCTTAAGGCAGTGAGGAGGGCACACAGCAAGCTCACTAGCCTGGGCTTCAGGAGAGCAGACTTTGGCCTCTCCAGGGATCTGCTTAGAGTACTGTGGGATAAAGTCCTGGAGGGAAGAGGGCCCAAGAAAGCTAGTTGATATTCATGGGTCACCTCCTCCAAGCTCAAGAGCGATGCATCCCAACAAAGAGGAGGTGAAGCAAAAACACCAAGAGGCCTGCATGGATAAACAAGGAGCTCCTGGAGAGACTTGAACTCAAAAAGGAAGCCTACAAAGGATGGAATCAAGGATAGCCAGCCTGAGAGAAATACAGATAAATTGTCCAAACAGCCAGGGATCAGGTTAGGCAAGCTAATCTCTGACAGAATTAGTTCTGCCAGGGAGGTCAAGGGCAACAAGAAAAGCTTCTGTAGGTATGTCAGTGACAAAGGAAGATTTGGGAAAAACTGGGCCCTCTTCCAGAAGAAAATGGGACGCCTGGTGACCCGGGATATGGAGAAGACTGAGGTACTCAATGACTTTTTTGCCTCAGTCTTGACCGGCAATGGCTCTAGCCACACCGCCCAAGGTGCAGAAGGCAAAGACAGGGATTGGGAGAATAAGGAACAGCCCACTATAGAAGACTACCAGGTTCAAGACCACCTAAGGAATCTGAAAGTGCACAAGTCCATGGGACCTGATGAGATTCATCCACAGGACATGAAGGAACTGTCAGATGAAGTTGCTAATCCAACACATTTGAGAAGTTGTGGCAGTCTTGTGAAGTTCCCGCTGACTGGAAAATCACATTTTTAAAAAAGGAAATAAGGAAGACCTGGGGAACTACAGGCCAGTCAGTCTCACCTTTGTGTCTGGCAAGATCATGGGGCAGATCTGCCTGGAAATTCTGCTAAGGTACAGGGAAAATAAGGTGATTAGTGACAGCCAACATGGCTTCGCTTAAGGGCAAATTGTGCCTGACTAATTCGGTGGCCTTCTACAATGGTGATACAGCGTTAGTGGATAAGGGGAGAGCAAATGACATCATGTACCTGGACTTGTGCAAGGCATTTGACTCTGTCCCACATGACATCCTTGTCTGTAAATTGGAGAGACATGGGTTTGACAGATGGACAACTCAGTGGATAAGGAACTGCTGGATGTCAGCACTCAAAGAGCTGCAGTCAAGGGATTGGTGACGAAGTGGTGAGCAGTGACAAGCGGCATTCCTCAGGGGTCCGTACTGGCACTGGTGCTGCTTAACAGCTTTGTCAGTGAGATGGATGGTGGGATTGACAGCACCCTCATCAAGTTTGCTGACAACACCAAGCTGTGTAGAGCAGTCGACATGCTGCCATCATGTTGGAAGGGAAGGGCTGCCATCCAGAGGGAACTGGACAGGCTTGAGAGGTGGGCTCATGCCAACCTCATGAAGACAAGGCCAAGTGCAAGGTCCTGCACCTGCGTCAGGGCAATCCCTAAGCACAAATACAGGCTGGGCAGGGAACAGATTGAGAGAAGCCCTGAGAAGAAGGACTTGGGGGTGTTGGTGGATGTGCATGCTCACAGCCCAGAAAGCAAATCGCACCCTGGGCTGCATCAAAAGACATGAGGCCAGCAGGTCGAGGGAGGTCATTCTGCCCCTCTACTCTGCTCTGGTGAGACCCCACCTGGAGTACTGTGTCCAGTTCTGGGGACCCCAACATAAGAAGGACATGGACCGTTGGAGCGAGTCCAGAGGAGGGCGATGAAGATGATCGGAGGGCCAGAGCCGGGCTGGAGAGAGTTGCGATTGTTCAGCCTGGAGAGGAGAAGGCTCCAGGGACACCTCATAGTGACCTTCCAGTACCTAAAGGAAGCCTACAGGAAGCATGAGGAGGGACTCTTTACCAGGGAGTGGAGTGATAGGACAAGGGGTAACAGTTTTAAACTGAAAGAGATTTAGTTTAGTTATTAGGAAGAAATTCTTTACTGTGAGGGTGGTGAGACACTGGAACAGGTTGCCCAGAGAAGCTGTGGACGCCCCATCCCTGGAAATGTTTAAGGCCAGGCTGGATGGGGCTTTGAGCAGCCTGGTCTAGTGGGAAGTGTCTCTGCCCATGGCAGGGGGTTGGAATTAGATGACCTTTAAGGTCCCTTCCAACCCAAACCATTCTGTGATTCTATAGGAGGTTGAGCACTAAATCTCTTTTGCAGCAGCAAAGTCTGTGCTGCGGTAAAGCCATTACGTGTTTCTCCCACTTCCTACTATTGACAGAAAACAAAAGCTTGTACTGTTGCTCACTGTTATCAGAAAATACTTGCTTTCCCAGATTGTTTCTCCCCTCCTTGTTTTGGAAAGGTTTTCAGTAGAATAGCAGGCTCACTCCCAATGAAAAGCAGCAGGGGGTGATTTGGGACAGATAGCCCACCCAGCAAACTCGACCCTGACCCAGGCACAGCCCCACCCTGGCCTTCCCATTCCTTCTGGGGACCGCATGCTCCAACTACTCCTCCATCATCTTGCATGTCCTTTGGAGGAGACAACGCTCCAGCTGCGTGGCCTGAAGAGACAGGGCCAACTCTGCACCACTGACCTGGCCTCCAGTGGCTGCCTCTGTTTTCTAGCTGCAGACCAACTCCAGAAGATACTCTGCCCCCTGAGTATCTGCTCTATCATACTCTGAGTATCATACTTTGAGTATCTGCTGTTTGTCTTCTCAACACGCACTGCGCTTCCTTTCTGCCAGATCCCTTATCACCATGTTTCACCCTAAAACCACCCAGGTAAAACTTCCACTCTTGCTGATGCTGCTATTTTATTCAGTGACCAAAGGAAACGCTCTCGCACCAGGCACTAACCCCGTGGCACTCCTGCCAATGAGCAATGCAGAATTAAACGCAGGTGTCACATGAAAACACGGTGCCAAGCTTACACTTCCCCAAAAAAGCAGTGAATGCATGCACACACTCAGTCACCTTTTATTTTTAATATAATTTTTTTTTTAAGCAACCAGAGTATCAAGTGTCAGGTTCTAAAACCACAAAGGGCACCAAAAGTCCAAGTATATTCAGGATATGAAACACTCAACTGCCACAAACCAAGCTGACATCGTGCAAACTCCTAACTGAAATCTGCCCACTACAGCTGTTGCTGAGCCCAAACAGCTTTTATACACACGTGGAGGTTCCTAGACAGCCACTCTGTACCCCAAAATTGATGCAAGGGAAAATGTGAAGTCGCAAACAACAGCCCCCTGCAGGAGCTCAGCAGTAGCCCTGCACTATCTGCTGGTAAAAGCTCCCAGGAGGCAGCTTTCCAGAAGAGAAAAGATCAGGTCTTAACTCTGGCAATTGCTTTGGCATGAGGTTCTACCAAAGACTGAACAGATTTTGGGAGAATGAGCTTCAGAATAAATAAATAAATAAATAAATAAATACATTCTCAGTCCAAGAACACAGGAAAAAAAAAAACAAACAAGACCATTTTTCCAAGTTTCTGATATGAAGTGATCCATATGATCCATAACCTCTTTCAAGCAATACCCTCTTTACCGTGGCAAGTCCTGCCAAGTCCTGGAAGAGCATGGGGCTTGCAAGCATCCCCACAGGCCACAGCCCTGCTCTCCCCCACCAGCAGCTGCAGGATGTGGGCTCGGTGTTTTGGGGAGCAGCAACCCTTTTTTTCTTCTCACTCAAGGCTGGACCAGTCACCATGTGCAATGTTGACACCTTCAGTAGGCTGGGCTGTCGCTTCTGATGGTGCTTGTGGCTGTTAAAAAGGCACAACGGCATGAAAGAACTTGTTGGCCAGCAAAACAGTCTCAGCTCAGGGAAACTTTCCTTCATCTAATTTATTGCCAATAAGCAGAAACTCCTCCATCACTGATTTGGGTAAGTAAACAACCACTTAAACAGCTTCCTTGTCCCTTCCCCAGGCTCAGCCTAAGCCAGACACCTCTCCAGCCCCACCACCAGGTTCAACTTCCCTGATGCCCACTGTGATGCAGCAGCATCCCGCAGACATAGCACGGACACCTCTTGCCTGTCCTTCCTCCTGCCTGCGTTCACATGGTGTGTGCTTATTATTCACACTCAGCTTAATTGCTTTCCTCACCCAATGTTGTCAGAGACAAGCACAGAGAAACACTTAACTGCACAGTTTACTTTGGAAAGCCCAACCTATCTGCTGGTAACTACTAAGAGACAGACAGCATCAGCAATCCAACCTGAAAACGCTTCTCCTCTCCTGGTTTTTATACCACCACTCTTTGAGCAGCTTTTTCATGGCAACTTTGATGTTCACAAAAGCTCAGGACCAGCTCATCTGACCCCTAGGATCTGTGCTGGCTGATTTTCAGTCTGTAGGCATCAGGCAAGGAAAAGCCCACCAGCCTGTGGGCTGATGAAGATGACCTTCAGGTTTTACACAGGAATTTATTGGCTCTCTTATCTCAGAGACAATGACATTTCCAGGTAAGTCCCAAGCTTCTCCAGACAGTCAGCCACAGCTCAAACTACTACATGAAGAGCTGAAATTTAAGCTGCCATTCCTTATGCCTGCCCTCCCATGGGATTCCTGCACTACAGCATCTCCATCAGCACGCCATTCCTCTGTCCAAGCTTTCCTCTTCCAACCTTTTAAACCTGTTGTCCAAATTACATTTTTTGATCCCATTCTCAACTGCTTTTAAGAAGTAGGTGGTAGCAATCTTACAGTTGCTGCAGCTGAGGGAAAAGCCGAAGCACAAGCCACCCTACCACCTGGGAAAGGTCCCTCACAAGAGGCACCCAACTCTGACATCGCGCCCTCTTCGGCACCACAATCCACCAGAAAACAGATTCCAACACTTCTCCTGCCTGTGGCCTGCTCCTCCCTCTTCTCTTCCCCAGAGCAACATGCCTCTGGCCGAAAAAGCTGCTGGAACTACCAAAACTTTACAGAAAGTATTAGAGAACTGTATTATTTAGAGAAGGTCATACAAGAACAACAACTTGAGAATAGCTGCAGCTAAAAATACCCAATCCCCACACCCCTTCTGTAGCGAAAACATTATCAGATGTCACTTCTCAATGCTAAAAACATGTTTGTTTGTTTTTTAATTAAGGTGGTACTTTGAACACTGGATTTTCTTGCCAGGGAATACAATAAGAGACCTTGGGAAAAGACCTTGTTTGCCATCGCAAAGATCCCCCTTTTCTGTGCCATCTGATGATAAGATACTGTCTGAAACAGGCACCTGCAAAACTGTACTTTCTTCTAGCACAAAGCAAAATAACTTTCTAAAGAGAACAAAGTATTTTGGCCACCCATACCGAGTTGCAGAGTGTTTGTGCAACATGGACTTATTTTTATTTTTTAATACTTCAGAGTATCGAGGTGGAGAACGTGGGAAGGAGATAACGTCAACAAGGAGAGCAGCAGTGCAGAGCAAGCGCCGGCGCAGGTCTGGAAACCGCCTCTCATCTGACCCAAATCCTAGGTAGGACTGGAAAAATCTGCATTATGAACAGATTGAACGGGTTATTCAGTCTGCTGCCCAAAATCCTCCCAGCTCTAAAGGGTATAATCGATGTTTAGTAGACGGCAAAACAGCTATGATGTACAGCAACCTGACGGCTTCCTTCAACAGCAGGATAAGCAAACTAAAGGGAGTCAATTAAATGCTCCCAGCAGAGAGTTTTGTACCATTTCATTGCTTAAATAAGCTCATCATTATTGATCACATAGAAAAATACCCAGGAATTACTGCAGGCAGGTAAGGGAACGTCTGTGCTAACATTTTAACAAGCTAAGCACGTACAAGGAGAAGGGTAGCACACCATAGCATGCTTTTTCCCCCAAAGATGTAAATGAAATCCAAGAGTAACTTCTCCAGAAGGTCAAGAACCCTTGTCCAGGTCACACTCTTTACTTTCTAACCCTTAACAGACATACACCTTTCTCCCATTCAGAAACGCTCAAAACAGTATTTTTTTAAGAAACTGCACACACACACACAAAGTTTTGTCAGTCCATTACTTTGGTGGCCAACTCTTGCCCTGCTTCCCTCTGAGCTTCCCCCTTCCCTCCACCATAAAACAAGCAGTATATCTCATACGTGCCCATTCCCCCTGTGCTCTGCCTGTCCACGCAGGCATCCGTACCTTCACTTCACCTGCTCCTCTGCCAAAAGTTATTTGAAACTAGCCTGATGCAAAGTTTAGTAGCATCAAAGATACAGAGTGTGCAAGCCTCCTGCTTCCCTGAGAAGTCAGGGTGAACACCCACCATAAAGCACTCCAAAAGACTAACCTGAAAGCGATGAGCAGGGAGACAACCACAGCTATGTTATACTGTTAAGAAGTTTGCTAAAGGAGGTGCACCAGTGAGGTGGGGGACCTCTGCGCTTTCCCCGGAGGAGGAAGAGTATTGGGGTTATTTTGAAGGACAGCCACCGAGCAGGACCACGGAGACACACTGGGAAACAGGCAGGGCTTAGCTCTATGGCCACCACCTCTCCCCATCCGCTTCAGCTCAGAGGAACTTGGAAGACGTGCCCACATGATGTCATTATTGGGTTGGCGTCTAAATAAAGGAAGCTTTTTATAGAATTTCCCACTGACAAACTTAATCCGGTAAACCCTGATAGTCAAGACTTTGTCAAGCAGAAGGGACGGAAAAGGGAAAACAATAACCGTACCACGGCTGGGGCCAGGGCAGGTGGGCGGCATCTCAGGAAAGAAACCAAAACAAACCCAAGTTTACTTCCTAATACTTGCATGTCAGATAAAACACACGGGTAAGAGCAATGCATAATATAAGGGAGATATGTTTTTACACCATCTGTCACAAGGAAGGGCAGCCTATTTCTGCACCAGGGTAGGGGAGAGAAGGATGAAGATGAGCGGGGAACACAGGGAGAGAAAAACTTTGCTTGAAGAGAGTAAATGAAACACACTTCCACGTCAGAGGGGTTTTCCAGCTTCATATTATTCATGTGGCAATTACTGGGCTTCCTAAAAGCAAACTGGTGGTTTCTATATATTCAGAGGACTCTTGGCTGCAAACACCTTAAGCTCAAATCCTCAGCAAGCAGTGTCTGCTGGAAGTTCTCAAGAAAAAAAAAATACTAACAAAAGCAAAACCATCCCGCAGTTGGATTGAGTTCATGTGTGCCTGTACGTCATCCTCTTCTTTGTAACTCTTCATCACTTCCACAGTGCTGCGGAGCCGTTCCCTTTCCTCCCTCTGCTCCTCGCTGCATCTTCAGCCGGGCATCCACATGGAGAGCAGTTGCAACAGCCCAGTGACTCATGCTGCAGCAATGTGGGTGGGAGCAGCTCCCATGCCCAGCTTCTAAGGACACAGCCTTTTATGGTATTTTTAGAGTGGAAGCTGTTGTGGTTTGTAGCACTTTGCCTTTTGTCTTGCAGGAGCCTCAGAGAAAAGAGCTCATGCTCACCCCCGGGCTTCGGGAGACAACTGAGAGGAGCCCACGCAAGTGATGAGCAAGCCAATGCCAGGCTCGGTGCCCAGCCATGCCAGGGACGACCTAGGATGTCACTCACTCTGCCACAGCTCATCCACAGGCTATCCCATCTGTGCCACGGGTCGTTGGGTGGCTCCACCACTCCATAACCTCCAAAGCAGATAGAAGAGTGGAGCTCATGTGTGAGCTATTCTGTAGACACCTTAACTACTGCAACCCAACTTTCTAAGGAGTCATTCCCTGCATCCCCTGAGTCTTACCACCCTGTGCCAATACACTAACAACCTCTTCAGGATCTCCAGTGACCTGCCACCAGACATAGTTTCCACCTTTGATGGGTTGCTGGCACATGAGAAGCTGGCAGGGCTGCCAGAATCCCATCTGCCTTCCCGAGGGGTGAGCTGTTAATTTAGGAGTGCATCTCTCCAGCTAGCAGAAAGTTAACTTTATAGTGTTTCTACCCCACAAAAATTTAGCTGAAACAAGGCAGGTTATTAGGGAAAAGCAGTCAGGGGTGTTGCACTGAAACCAGGTTATAAGCATCAGGGAGAAGCGTAGTGGCAGGAAAGCCGCTCTCCAGGCTCATGGACCACAGCACATCACTCGCACTTGGCAAGGTAACGAAGCAGACTCAGCTGTGCTTTTTAAAATCTGAGGGTTGCACATGAGATTAAAAAAGTATCCCCAAACATCACGCCATCAGGGTTGAAACGGGACTCTGGATGAACATGTAATGGATTGCTTTACAGGACAGATCTCAGCTCTCTGTGCCTGAAGCATGATCTGTTCCAGGAGGAAAGGGCACGAAAGTTTCTGCATCCCCAATCACAACTTGAACCAGCAACTCATTTTAGTCCTTTTAAAGCTGTTAAGTTAAAAAGGAAATTACATTATAATCCACATAGCCTAAAAAGTCTAGGCAAAAAGCTATCACGATGAAGGAAAAGGCAGTAATCAATCCTCCTGATGCAAACACACTGACATTATAGATATTTTTTTAATTCCTTCTGAAATCCCAGTGAGCTTACCAGTCAGGAGGGATGAATGACAGACTGCCCCTACAGGCAGATTTCACCGAGGGGGAGGATGCAGTGGAAAGCTGCTCTGGAGTGACTTCCCAGGTACAAGAGAAACAGCGGAGGGGAAGTTTCGGGGAGGTCCGTTTCAGCACGCACCACACAGCCCACAGCATACCCTGGAGATGAGCCAGAAAGATGTCGTCTCTCAATAGCAGCAGCTTGCTGCAACAGAAAATCCTCCAGCCCTGATGCAAGTTAAAAGGTTACTCAATACCTTGCCCGCAGCAGAGCACCCCCCAGCAACTGCTAAACAAGATGCCCCACGCCAGGGGGACAGCCAGAGCTCCCCAAACAGACCAAAACAGAGTCTTTTGCTTCCCAAGCAGACGATATACATTTCCAAATACATTTCCAAATACATTTCCAAGGGACTCTTCCTGCTATTAGATAACAGACTGAGATTACAGAATTAAAGTTTAAAAAAAAAATAAAAATCACGTGAAAGGCTCCATCCTGTTCAAAGGAATACAATGAATTTCCTGTAGTCTTGCGCTGAAGACCACAACATCACACCCGATTACTATGCCATCTTACTCCTAAGTCCTGCAGAGCTGGCTTGGTCACAGGAAAGCAAAATGAGCTCTGCCTTGCCTCATTTCTCATTAAACCACTAACTACACACAGCAGTGGCTGTGCAAGAGGTAGGGCAAGTCACTTAATCTCCGTTATCATTCCCTTGGACCAGCATTATCAAATTTGATTTAAAAAAAATATAAAATCAGGAAGAAAAACGAGTTGAACACAATAACCGGCATAAAGCTCCTACGGACAGAAAAGGGACACATCCAAGCCTGAACTCTGGTTGACACCTCCCACGCCTGACAGACCTCTCTGTATTAAGCCTTCAGTTATCAAAAGCTGCCATTTGTACTCCTGGGAAAGGCAGGGAAAGGAGGAAATGCTGGTTTGCCCTGACAGGCTCAGCTCCGCAGTTGTTGGAGGCGCGTTGGTGCCGCTGTATCCTTGCTGTGCTGGATCCTGCCCCACGGGACCGTCGCCCCCGGCTGCCCAGCACACCTGCGTTTCACAGGAGTTTGATACTTTCGCACACACACAAGAAAGCTTTCCCAGTCAGCAGGTTCTCCGCAAACCTGAAAGCATCGGATGCGAATTCCTACAGAACAAAAACCCCCCTTAATGCAGAAGTCAGCCAGTGCCAGCGCAGCCTGGACTTGGATGCATCTGTGCTTGGATGCATCCAGGCTTTGCAGCTGATGCTGTCTCCAAAGCAGCAAATCCACACAGTCCCTCCAAGCCCTTGCAGCCGCCTTCTCCAGGAGAAGAGGCATGGGCATACAGCATCGCTTAGCTGGAGGAACGACCCTGGCTCCACTGAAATGAATGGGAGCGCTGCTAATGAACTTAAAATGAAACTCCAATTTCCAGTAGTTTTCACACAAGGCTCATCTGAACTAGAAAGGAGTGTTTGCTGGAAAGGCTGAGCTTCTCTGAGCTCCAGAGTTTTCCCTGCTTATCTTCCTTCCGCCTCTCAAATTTGCAGATGGGTTTAAGCCCAGAACAGCTTCTGCCATGGACACTTCTGAAAGCAGTTTGTGTCATCAGGGTTGAGCTTGACGTAATGACTACAGGAATCCTTGCAAGGAAGGGTGGTAAAAAAAAAAGGAGGAAAAAAAAAGAAAAACGAAAAGATAATCCGAGAAATTACATCCTTCACAGGATCTGCAGATGATGTATTCCTCCCAGCAGGACCAAAACTGTTTAAAAGACAGTTAAGAGCCTTCTCTCCAGAAGGAGCTGCAGACAGTGGCAGCAGACCCTAATGCCCAGCTTTCAACGCCCTTTCAGATGAAAGGGAAGCTCTTCATTGCCACCCCAACTGGGAGAAAAGAAGGGAATGCTGGACTGTGACACAGGTGATGCTAAAAACAGACTGCCTGCATTTTACAGGAAGGGGTTGGGGGGGAAGCAAAAAGATAAGCATCCCACTGTGTGCAGACTTAACAACTTATTACCTTCACCAGTTCTTTGCAGAGTCACAGCCTTCAGCTAAGGATCTGCTCCGCTGGAACCGGTCCGCAAATTATATAGTAACTGGAGGCTTTAAAAGCCTTGCAAGAAAATGCAATAAAATAAATACAAAATCAGCTGGCCAGGTTCTGTCTGACAACTCACTTTTTCCTCATGCAATACAACGCCGCGCAGAGAGACGTGGCATGAATCAACCCATTTTGGCAGCACACGTCTAGCCAGGATGGGCAGGACACATCACCGTGCCAGCACACAGGGAACACCCTCCAAAGGGCTCTGTTTACCCAGCAGCAGGCAATGCAAGCCCTACACAAAGCCTGTAAGTACATTTAAGGCTCAAAAGTCATCTGAAACAGGTCCATTCTCCCCTCCCACTCCATAAATATAATCCAAATTGGGTCATCTCCTAACAATAAATGAATGACACTCATTTAAGCCTCCACTGCAGTGCTGACATAATCTAGGTTCTTTCATTCTCCTTGTACTGCGAGTGCTAAAGATGCTTTTGTACATCCTCTGAAGTACTCCATTTAAAAAACCATGGTAACTAGGGCATTGCATTCAGCTGCTGGTGAAAAGAAGCCATCCCCCCTCCCTCTCAATAGGCTCTTGGGAGGCTTGGACAGAAAAACATTCCCTAATTCAAGCTCCACCAGGATGGCTGGAGTTGAGCACTAGGGATGGGGGCAAGCACAACTACTGGGTACCACTTGGGACTGCGGAGTGAAGAACACCAGCAATATGATGGCGTATGGAGACAGAGAACCCTTGCCTGTGTCCTTCTGCTAAGGAGCACCAAAAAGTCCCATTTTAAGTCACCGAGCATGACTGCAACTGCAGCATTCTACAGGCATCATATTTTCTTTAAAAAATATTGAGTGCTCCTAAATCTCTCCAGTTCTTTTTAGGAGATGACAGGATTACTCAGTTCCAGTATTTTAGTGTGACAAAGACCAAAGGAACAAGGAAACAAGTTTTCCTGTTATCTTCACACAGCAGTAGAATTTTAAGGGGTTTTGGTGTTTTGTTTTGGCTTTTATTTTTCCTTTTTTTTTCCCCTCATTCCTAACACCTCAGAACTGTGACACTTTGCTGCATGGCAGCTTTTGAAGTTGGTCTGCTGGCACTGGCCTCTTCTCCTCCTTTCTGAAATGGAAACATTCAGAGGTATGGGCATAAAGATCAGACGAAAAGAACAGGGCAGCTCCCACTAAAAAAGCCATTAACTGGGGAAAAAACACCCAAAAAAAGGGGACAGTTGTCTAAAATGGAAGGCCCTTTTTTTTTTTTTTTTTTTTTAAGAAAAACGTTCATAGGTCTGCCTTCATTTAAAGAAATAATAATCACTAGCAGCAGAAAGTAACAACTTTAACAGGACCTAACTGTTGCACTATCCCTTATATACAATTTTAGCAGACCTTTTTCCAAATCCTACTACATACTGTTATGGAGACACATTCCAAGATTTAAGGTTCTAAAACCAGAATGCTTTAACCACGTCTGTAAAAACACCTTGCCAAAAAATAAATTTAAAAAAAATGGAAAACTTCGATTCCTATCCTGTTACTGATGCTGTTCCCCAAATGATGCACAGAAAGACAATTTGCACCTGTCTCTAACATGGGATTATGAAGTCCTGCTGCAGGGGACTTCATAACAAAATTCATGCCCATTTGACAGAGATGCAAGCTTGGGAGAAGACAGACTATTTTAAAGATTTAAAGAACATACTCTTAGATGGGGAAACCGAGGCACGTAATGATTAGCTGACGACTCATGCAGCAGAACATTTATTTCTTCCGCCTAACACAACAGCATCTTTGCTAACACAGGCTGCTGTGGCGAGAGACGTGAGAGGGGTGAATTGAGGACAAGCTCAGCAGTCAATTTTGAATTCCCTGACTCCACTCCTGCCACCATCCACCGTGTTATTTTTCAGGAGGAAAACAGGAGAAAGCTTATAAAAGAAAACGAGACAAGAACAGTTTGGGGAAACGCTCACAAGCCGCTGAGTCAGCCTAGCTGGTGTTGGACATGGGGCCGTAACCCCAGGTACCAGCAAGCCTCCAAGCCACCTTGTGAGGCACGCAAAGGCTGAAGGTGTTCAGAGGCTGTACTATTGTGCTTTTATTTCTAATTATATGGGAATAATATTAAAAGGAGTCTTAAACTTCAGTAATCAGGGAAGAAAAAAACAGTAAAATAACCAGGGGCTTGCACTGCCACTGCAACATGCATACAGCAAATAAGCAGGTTTTTTTATAGCCAGTATTTAGCATTGGTTTGTTGCTATTTTTCTTGAGACTGTAAGAGCACTCTCCTTCATACGAACCTTACAGAAGGAAAAAAACCATGAAACGAGAAAAGGCTACCACTCCTGGCATTGCTCTGGCAGACCTTTGCTCATTTAGGCTTTTGAAGTCAGAAATTTATTATGGGAATTAACGAAGAGAATGAAGGCAGAAGAGCGTGTCAGGGAGCAGCAGGCTCCGGAGGCTGCTCCCTGCCGCCTCCCCCCGGGATGAATCCGGCGGCTCTTGCCTGTGCTCCCCCATCTCCACCACAGACCAGGCAACCGGGAAGTCTGCTTACAGTCAAGTTTATGAATGTTCCAGCAATTGCCTCCTCCTTCAAGCAGCTGCCCAAAAGCTTACCCAAACCTGGGCCCCCTGCCACATCATCCGGCTGCGTTAACTAACGAGCTCCTCTGTTTGTAAACCCAAGCCGTGACACTCTCTGGCACGCGGGTGCGAAACACGCTCCACACAATCACAGATCCTCACTGCTCCCAACCTGCCACAAGGCTGCTCCATGCCCTGCGCCACGCACCTTGTGGGACACCAGCCCCTTGACTTCAGATCGGCAAAGGCTGGCACTTGGCACACTGCTCCAGCAGGACGGCTGAAGAGCAGGAGAAGGCTCTCCAACAGCACTTGGCTCTACTTTGCAAAGCCAGATTGTGCTGACTTCCATCTCATGGTGGAAAGGACTTACAGGCACACGAAGCCCCGTGAAGTTTAGCTCTTGGGAGGACTAATGCCAGCTACACTGTGGCAAGTCACTTTGTTTAATGCATGACATCTGTCATCTTAGGTCCACGCTCTCCTCCTCCCTTCACGGGAAGAACATGTCCATGGCATATCCCAACCTGAACAGCAGAATTTTGGTGCTGTGTTGCCACAAGGTTCTCCAGGAAAAGGAAAAACTAAAGAAAGCTACTTGCATTTGGAGCAAGAGACGGAGAAATCTGCAGTGCTCTGTGGTAGCACAGGGAAAAAACAGCAACCAGATGATATTCAAAGAGCAGATGACAGCAGCCTGGTTTTGCTGCTGCTATTCATAAAGTACCATCAGTCACATTCTGGTCCCAGGAGAAGAACAAATCCCACACGCACAGTGAATAGAAGCCTCACAGGAAACCATCACAGGTATGGTGGGACGACCCAAAAAGCAAGAGGAGAGAAGTCCCACTGAGCCATCAACAGTCATCCAGGGAGGCCACTATTTCCTCTGCACAGACCCATCATCAATTAAACTAGTCATCTTAGTGTTTGGGAGTCCTTGCCATGGACAAAGGCCCTTCTCAACCTGATCTAGAACCAGCCACCAGAAAATGGGGAAGGGGGAGAGTTTTAAGGAAATCCTGTTGTAAAGAGAAACCAAGACACACAGGAAAAGTTTCAACAAAACCAGTCACTACCCAGCTTCTGCTCTATTGCTGTTGATGCTCCAGCCTTCTCAACATGGACCAGCACAGAGAAAATACAAAGCTTGGCACAGAAGTAGAGATTTGTAGGCTTAACTTCTAGCCTCATTAGCCTAACTCCCTTCATCTGTCACCTCAAACAAGAGCCCTCACCATTCATGTAAGTGGCACAGCTTCCCCTTTGCTTCCGAAGTCCATACCAAGTAATTCCTCTGTATGCACAAAGCAGACATCCACAGACATGCAAAGACAAATCTTTGCTGAGGGAAGACCAGAAAAACCCACAGCCAGCACAGACGTGTCCTCCCCATGCATGACAGTAAATTAAGCTGCTGGAAAACATACTATCTATTGTGGAACACAAAGATCAATTCACCAGACACATTATTATTTCCATCAAGCCATCTCAAGAAGTAGTGCTCCTGTACAGGAACCTGTGAGTTGGGCTTTGGATGTGTTGGATTTTTTTGTGTACGGACATCAGCCCTGGTAATTTTGAGGAAACAGGTCTGGTTATTTTCTTATCACGGTATTTGGAAAAATGAAATGAGTTTGTTTGCAGCTTCCAGTACTTTTAACTGAGTGATTAAATGGAGAGAGCAGCCAATCTCTGTTTTCCTCTAGATGAACCGCTGAGATCATGCTGTTAGCAAGCATCGTGCTCACTTCATTTTCAGCTGGAAAGACAGACAGCACAAAGGGATGTCCAGCTACAGAATGGAAAGACTGATAAATTGCCTAATGCTACAGCAAGAGAATAAATGCAAGATGTGCAATAAAAATGCCTGCTGAGTAATAGATGTGGGGTCATGTGGGCATGTTTCCAAATTCCTTCTCTTCGGTATATTCAACAACAACTCCAGCAAGAAAGTCAATGCAATGAAGCACAGAACACTTTTTCAGCTAAGTCTGCAATTACCCTATTTTTCTCTCCAATTAGAAGGTTAGTTCTAATCCTCTTCAAAGCATCCACAAAGCATTTGCCTAAAGGCAGACTCTAGAGCAGCATAGTCAAGGCAAATATTAAGCTGTGAGCATGACAAAAAAGGCATCAATGTTCTGAGAAAAGAAATAAAACAAGCTGCACGAGCCACTGGTGTCATGCAAACCATGTTAGGAACCATGTCAGGAACAGTGAAAGACCATGAGACAGCAAATTAAAACAGTCAAACAGAAGAAGGAAAAACTTCTTCCAGGTGACCCACAATCGGGCTGTGGCATGTTCTACTTGGACTGTCTGCAGCTGTTAAACCCAGCGACTTGTTCTCCTTCCCTGAATATCCACTCCGGTCATCACTAGGGGAGCAATACTGGCCAAGCTGGACCTTGACTGGAGACAGTGTGGCAGGCCTTCCACTCTTGAGCACTGGCATTACACAAAGCTGTGAGAGGTTTGGGCTCCAGCATTTAAGCCCTCTGTGTCCTGGCATCCTAAGAGAGCATCTCTGCCAGGGCTCTGCAACACAAGCAAACCAATAAGGGATCACAGATACTTCTAACTGTCCTTGCAGAGAACAGCCACCACCTGATGCTTCTTGGGCAGGGGATTTGGAGGGGAAGTGTTTTCTCTGGTGCTGAGCCCCGAGCAGTGAGACACAGAACATCCTGTCTTCTCCACAGTTGTCATTCTGAAACAGAAACTGTAAGTCTTCAACTGGACAAGACCAAGTGGAGCAACCCTTCATCAACCCAAAGACAGATCAGACTCCAGGACTGAGATTCCCAATAAGTTGCACACAATTTATCCAGCAGCCACAACCACCACAAAAGGCATCCACTCTCACGATTAATGGGCCACAAGCTTCACAGAGGAAATCCGAGACCAAGAGGCATCTCCATCTGCCTGGACATCCCTGCCACATTGACCATTGCAATCTTAGACGCTGCAACAAGCAGATCGTGCTTACAAAACTCTTGTGGCAACAGACAGAACGAGCTTCCAGGAAAACATGCCAGGATCACCTCTCTACGCCACAGCTTTTCCACAGCAAACACCTACTAAAACCATTAACTGGTGGATGATGCTGGAAGGCTGTAAAAACCAGTAGACGCACAAGGAATAGGAAGACAGCACTGCTGAATAGAGGGGGTTTTAAAGCCACTTTATTCCTGCACTTGTCCTCTGGCAGTTGAAGGACCAGGGCACTGTTTCCAAGCTGTTCCTCTGTTTGACCAAGTGTCCAAGTCGAACACTGGCCACAAGCAAA
Organism: Rhinoptilus africanus; assembly: GCA_013400135.1. Classification (NCBI taxonomy): domain Eukaryota; kingdom Metazoa; phylum Chordata; class Aves; order Charadriiformes; family Glareolidae; genus Rhinoptilus; species Rhinoptilus africanus. The sequence continues at coordinate 359,007 of VXBO01015148.1, forward strand.
CCATCCAGGGTGGCTTCGGACGTGTTTTATCTCCAACACGAAAACATCTCTCATTAACAGCGGAAACGTTCACGGCAGGGAGGAAGCTGATCAGCTTCACTTCAGGGCTGCTCTGTCAGAAGATGCAGGAATGCAGCCAGGTCAGGGAAACAGGTTAATGGCTCACGCAGAGGACACCCCATCTCCCTTGAACCAGGAGCAGATGCAACACCAATAACATGGAGCAGAGAGATCAATGATGGTTCTCCCTGCAGCAACCAACCATCTAGAACAAATAAGCAGCAAGGAAAATCAGGCAGAGGTTTCTTCTTTTGAAGGTTTTTAGCTGTTTCTGCCTTGAGAGACAAAATCATAAGGACTTCATGCAGACCACTCAACTTGTTCTCCAAGCCAAGGCACCTTGTCAGCCTTCTGCCTTGATGTCAGAAATCACGTATGTGTGTAAGAAGAATTCGTTTGCTGCTGTAGCTACTTTCCAGTGAGGCTGACCAAATCTTCTCATTTCTCTGTGCTCCTCCTGTACTTCCCACTCTCGGCAGCTGCTTGAAGAGTTTGTGCACGCTATGGGCAACCAGGCACTCCAGGTTACTCACCTCTGAATACAAGGAGCTGAGACTTGTAAGGTATTAAAATGACAGGTTTCTAACATTTTATGAGGACGCTCTCACCAGTTGCTGGTTAACCCCGAGCTCTAAGGACACTACAGACAGTAATGGTGAGAGTGAGAACCACAGTTAAAAACCCTGGGCCAGGCATCTCTTGCTTCACAGAGAGGTGAAGATAAGCAAAGTGTCACTAGCCACCTCCAGGGCTGATGGGGACCGTTCAGCAAAGGGATGTGAAACCCTTTGCCATTGGAAAGGCACATACAGAAACGCGTTATGCTTCAGGGCAGACAAATCCCTTCTCTGAGAAGCTTAAAACCAGGACATCCCATCAATGGGGTCTGTGCATTCATGGTCCCCCAGCTGTGAGAAAATGAGAGCTGACAGCAGTGCCAATACAAACAGTCTGTCCTCTCTCCTGTTCACTAGATTTATGTGCCGACAATGCAGCCTGCAGGCATATCGTACCTGCTCTTTACATTCAGCATCCAGCTAAAACAACCCCTCCTCTTGTTTCTTCTCCCACCTCGTACCAGCTGGGCTTCTGGCAACTAGGAAAGTAACTAGAAAAACACAGACCTCCTGCTCACGTGTTTGCAGAGGTGCATCCTTAACGCCGCATTACAAATTCTATAGTAATAAAAACACTAACCTAAGCATCTCTGCCTTGTGCCAGACTTCCAAACAGACCATCCCTCCTCAGCATGAAGCTAAGTGTCCTGCAGACCAGGCCTCATGCTGTACCGCCACGGGGAGATGCTCGTGCAGAGCAGCCAAGCAAGTCCCTCGGTGCTGCCACGCACCAGCGCTGCGCTCCGCTTCACCACGCAAGCCAAAAATGCAGGCAAATGCTGGGATGAGGCTCCTTTCCTCCTCCACTGTATTTCTCATCGCATCGAAGCGACAGTGGAGAACAGAACCGGAGCTGCCCTGGAGAGATGCAGTCATCTAAACAGAACAAAACCTGGGACATGGCTTTCCTGCATGCTAGCTCAGTATCTTCTGCCACTCCTTATCACCCAGCCTGCTTTTGCCTAGCATTGCACCACAGGAACATCTGCATCACCATCATCAGACTACGAAATGCCTGGCATCTCCAAACTGCAGGTTTCTGGCCAAAGTACCAAGCCTTTGGAGGTCTCTGATGACTTGTTTTTTCCTCCCTCACCTATATCAGTTCATCAGAGTAGCAGATGCTTCCTTTGTTAGTTTTGGTTTCTGTTTTGTTCATAGGTTCGGAGGTTTGCTTGCTTTTCTTATTTGAGTTGCTCTTAACACAAAACCCAGCTCCAGGCTGTGGCGTAACCTGTGCATTAGGCGAGCTGGCAGACTGCTCTTTTTGATCTGCTAATAATGGCCAGGGTTTTTTTCTCTTCAATTCCAGGGTAAGCAAATAGCTCAGCCTCCAGGGAAAAGATACAGCGATTTTATGTATCTCAAACCAAGCAGAATGCTTCAGTGCAGAGCTTGTAAAGCACACACTGAGCTGGTGGCCTCCAGCATCTGCTGTGTAGATGGAGCACCCCTGGGGGACAAGTTTACCAATCTGAGAAGGCTGACAGGTCCCTGCCTCTTTGCTGTGGAAGGTGTCCCAAGAATCCTCTCAAGAGCATTCAATAAGCAGCCATCTCCTTGCTGCTTTCATAAATTGTAATTCCAGGTTTGTAAGAAAAAGAATGTGGAACTGAAATTAAGCCAAAGACTTATATTCGGCAAGGTCACATTTCCTAGCCAAAAGGAGGTGATTGCCCAATTTGCAGATCAATACAGCTTTATAAAGTACTCAGTAAGCATGACCATAGTGACTTTTTAAGTTCACTCCGATATCCAGGGCAATCCTTCATTAGACATATTAATAGTGGAGTATAATATGAATAGTTATGCTTACAAGTACAGTTTAAGGCAGGTAAAAATTCACACTGTATGCATTTTGCAGGGTGTTCATATCATGTTAACACATAAATCATATTTTCACGTGTGCAACTGCAACTATTAAGAAAACTTCTAAATTATTAACACCAAGTCTGTTTTCTCACAACTCATCCTTGCAGCCTCTGCAATCTTATTAGGTATGGCAAGGGATTATTTTATCACGGATACCCATACAAACATGATGAGGTTAGCAAGTACAGCAGAACGGAACTGCCTTGTACCTCTCCAAGCATGCCAACTTGGAAGGACCAAAGTAAAGCGATCCTCAGTACTATAGCTATAGGAGCCATTTTAGCTATACTCGTATGCTATTCATTACCTCAACAGCATAATTAATTTGTTATGGCAAGGTATAATAATAGGCTCTTTAAAAGGTGTGCCAGCTGCAAACCCTACCCATATGATTTTGCATGACAAAGTGTGCCAAGCCTGATACTGTGGCTTGAGCAATGGAAAAACCAGACTTCTGGGCAGATCCCCAGGACAACCACTCACAAGCAGACGCAGCGGCTGGTTTTTCCACAGACACTGTGAGCTGAGTACACTTGCAGGCTTTTCCACACCAGACCTACAAAGTCCCTTGACTCAAAGAAAAATTTAATCCAAAGGGTTTCCATCAGGAAAGCGGGAGTCTCTTTCACAACACGCCTGCCAAGCCTCTGACGCTAGAAAGCTCAAGCAAGCTGCACAGTCCATGGATATTATTTTTTTTTCCTTTTTCTTTTTTATTTTTTTCTCCCAATTAACATACGAATAGCCTTGGCAACAGGCTACTTCCAGAAATGTTCTCTCTTAACATTTATCCAAGAGAGCTTCTAAACTGAGGTAGAGGACCAGCTAATTTCTACATAACCCAGCCTACCTGGAGGGGTTTTTATACACCAGGCAAAAAGAGCCAAAAAGAAACCACTGCAGCACGGAGGTGACTACTACTCGTCTCGTCTTTGAGGCCTGAGGGGCATCTCCAGTTTCGGTGGCAGAAGGAGAAAGAAATGGCATTTTCCCTCAGAAATAGTATTCAGACAACTGAATTCAGGATTCAGGCAACTGTCAATGACAAGCCCTTCTGAAAATTATGTTTTAAAATTATCTCTAATTCTAACTAGGTTTTTCAAGGAGGAGCATAATCAACTTCCTTCCTCACACCTTTGGCGTTTTTGGGTAATCATGACTACACCTACCTAAAGGACACTGCAGTGACATAGTTAGGTCCCTCATTTAAGCTACACACAAAGCGTTCTGGAGGCTGAACACCAGTATTTTTGGCTGGTATCTGAAAACAGCCAAGAAAACAGCTGCTTAAAGTAACCTTAAGTGAAATGAGGTTAAAGACGGAAAGAAAGTGCATCTTCTCCTATGGAAATAAAAGTCATTACCATGGTTGAAGTATTACTCCAGGTCAATATAAGCAACCACTGCATAATTTTGAAGAAAAATAATTAATATCCCTCCACATCTATCACCAAGTTTGTCAGAGAGGCTGACACAGCGAGGAATGACTTGAAAGGAGGTCAAGGGCTGAAACAGGAGGTCACAACCTCCTCTGCGCTGAGACCAACCCATCACCAGCAGCAAGCACGCATACTATGGCTACCCTGCCACAAAACCTAACCAAGGCAAAGCATCTCCCAAAAAAACCCAGAGAGGCTTTAACCATGATTAAAAATACTTGAGTTTGCAGTTTTAAACACATGAACTCAGAAGAGATGCTCTGAGAAATGTTCCTCTCATGTGGTTTCTCTAACGGCATTGTCACTACAGTATAAAGGGGAGAAACTAATTAATTCAACATGCATTCGGCCTCTAGTTGCTTAATCCAAACATTTATCTATGACCATTTAAGCAGTCAGATGACATGGAGGCTGTTTTGAATAGAAGACGCGCCACTGGTTTCTCACATGTGGATTTTATTGCAAAATCCTGGTGTTACACTGGGAAAAAAAGCTAGTTCAAGGGATAAACGAGAACAGTGACTTGAGAAAAGGAGAAAAGGTTATTAATCCCTACAGGTGTTCCATTCTCCCTCTCCACCCTTTTTTAATATTATTCTTTTTGGATCTTAAGGGGCACAATAGCTAAGGAACACGTTCGTTTGAGTGCATCCAACTCAGTTGGTTATCTGCGGCAGGTACTGGGATTGCACCGTTCAAACAGTTAACACTCAGGAAGCTTATCTCCTGAGCATCAGATCACAGGCTGCAAACACTGCAAGGTCATGGTAATTAGCCGGCGGTTGAGAAGATCTCAGTGACTTGCTGTGGGTGGCTTGCATCGCTCCCCAAGCGGTTTGCTCATTGCAGTCCTCCCACTGCCGGATCAGCAGCCTCCTGGTACCCAGCGGGTGAGGACATCTTGTCCCCCTCCACAAGATCAGTGTTCACTAGCAGAGAGGGGAAGAAGTCAGACACATCCCAGGAGACACCACTGCTATGCCACAAATACCATCTACCCGGGCTGATATAACTCAAAGCTTTTCACCGGTATTCAGTGCTCAAAGGGCAGGTGGAAAACCCCAAAATGCAAATAAAGCCCACTTCTCACTTAAAAGATAGTTATTTCCAAAAAAATGTGAGTGGAGAAATTAATGCTTGCAGCTCATTTTAAATTAGGGAAGCAAACCTATTTGCACAGCCAGACGATCACGCTCTGAACAAACCAAGGGCGGTTTGCAGATGTGTGCCATGCTGACCACAGGGTCCAGCTTCTGAGTTCAGCATAGGTAGAGAGATAAACGTCTTCAGCACAAAGCTATATCAAGCCTGGTAAATGCATATGCATAGAGATCCTAATAATAACCTGTTATTTCTGGAGGGAATTGGGGGATGGGGGGAAGAGGCATTGGGACGGAAGAGTAGAACAGATTTAGCACGTGGGATGCTATGTAGAAACCAGAAGTAGCAGGGTTTGTTATGTCATTAGAAACATTTCAACAACAGTCAACTCCATCAAGCTTATGAAGTCTTGCTTAAAGCTGAACTTAGCGTGATCTTAACTGAAACCTGGCCAAAAAAACAAGCAAAAAGCTTGCAAGAATCACGCTTTCAGAAACTCAAATGCAAGAGCTACAAAAGCAGTTTTCCTGCCTGGAGCTTTGAATATAAGACATACTGTAACAGGAAAAAAATAGTTTCTGCAAAGTGACCCAAAGGACTCCAGAAGCATTTAGGAGGCTGCCTTAGTTGAAGTCAAAAGGGTGGGGGAAAAAAGGCCATAAAATTGGAATACAATGTGAACAATGCTGAGTTATTGATTCAAAAATTAAAGCTGCTGCTGGGAGGGAAGGGGAAATGCCCACCACAATGGCTTTGGAAAACACTGCCTAAAACCCACAGGAAAGAAAGAAAGAAAAAAAAAAAGAAAGAAAAATATACATTCAGAAATCGAGGATGATAAAAGTAACACAGAGGAGTTACAACAGTTGCACACTAGGAAATAAAGACCAAAAAGAAAATCGCCATGGTCAAGCCATTTATCCCAGCTCCCGCAAGCCTGGTTTTTACCCAGTTTAATCCAGCAGTGCATTTAGGGGAAACTCGGCGTGGGGGTTTCGGCAGCTCCCAGTGCTTGCATCACGCAGGGATGCAGCCCCCCTGGTCCTCCCCACCCAGGCGTGGGACCAGCCCAGCCACCACCACGCCTGGGCTGCTGGCACCGTGCCTCGAGGATGTCTCCGCTTTGCACGGCGCCTGCGGCAGAAAACAAGGAATGAAGGATTGATTGTGGAGGGAAGGAGGTGCCTCGTCGGCCATGAGAGTCCCTCTCCACCCTCAGAAACAAGCTACACCTCCCAGCGTCAAGGGTGAGGGCTCTCCCCAGATAGGACAACGCGCACGTGGAATAAATACAGGGCTGGGGACGTGAACAGCAGCGAGCATCTCACTTGCCCTTCCACTACTTAAAGAAAATTTTTGTCTGCTGCTTTGCCTCCTGCTTCTGCAGATCCCTCTTTTAAAAAATCCTCACTGCAGGAGAGAGGCAGAAGGGGTATCTGTCAAGTCACCACTGATCTTGCAGTGACAAAACTTGGGAAATTTAAGTGCACCTGCTAAATCACAGAGAGACCATGCTTCTCCTCGTTGTGGCCCTCATCGTGCAACACAGAGGTATGGAAACACACGAGGGCTGATGGCAGCACTGTCAGCATCAGTGCATGCCACGCATATACCAATCCCTGTCCTCCTAAAGCAGCCTTCAGACAGTCCTATTCCACTCGAAGGATGGCCAGCAAGGCCCCAAAACCAGCTACCCTAGAAAAATTTTTCTTTTAAAAGAATGAGTATTTCAGGAATGAGTTAATACGCCTGGAAGTACCAGCCACCTCCTTCCACCAGCGCCTTTCCAGTCTACCAAAGCCTACCACAGGACCCACCACAGCAATTTTGTAGGATCAGAGAACATAAACAGAGAAGTAGTCAGCAAGTCTCAATTCTAGAAACCCACCAGAAACCTTTGCCTGCAGGTTGCCATTTCCACCTTCTTCCTCAGCATCACCTTCCTGCACCCTGGCAGCCCAGTGCAGGACCCTCCGAGCATCCTCTCAAGCATCCTCTGCATGCTGGCCAGCCATGGCTTAACCCTGCTTCTCCTCTACTGGCTAAAAAGCCAGGAGCAATGCAAGACCAGAAAGATCCAGTATGGCGAGAAACCTGGAGTTCATGTGGAATACGCCATCCATGGCATCCCAGATCCCAACAAAAGATCCAAGCAAGAGGCTGTAACTTTAGTTTCATAGATCATCAGCACAACGAACACAAGTCTTCCAGTAATTCTATTGCTCTCCTTCCCTTGCCTTCAGTTACAATACCTCAAAGACCTAAAAATACTTATTATTTAACAATCCAGCAATTCTTCTGAGAGTCACTTCAGATGAAAAAAACCCAACCTTATCAGATGAGCCCAGCAGGACTCCAAAGCAGAGCACTGGCATTTGTCTAGGAAAAGTGGCACCATTCAGACAGTCTCAAGCAAGGAGCAAAACATGGCCAAAATAAATCTTAATGAAAGCTGTATTTTTTATCTGAGGAAAACAAACCAGTGAACGACATGGAGACTCAGCCAAAAAGAAAAAGCAACACAATCCCTTTTGTGAACTGATAAAATGTTAGATAGCCCCTTGCATTACCAGCTTACAGAGAAAAAACAGAATATCCTTAGTGTTTAGTTTCTTTCTAATTCTGGGATATGTTTTTTGGCAGCAAGCCTGGGTTTCACCTGAAGGTAATGCAAAAAGGAACATAAAAAACCCCAACATGAATGACAACTGAAGAGCAGCCATCTGTGTGGGTGTTTCTCTCTCCAAACCAAACTCATAGTGAAAAGGTTTTCCAACGAGTCAGCCAAGGAAAGGGAAACTTCATCAAGAGTCGCAGTGGGATCCTCCTGGAGTGATCCGCTTCATGTGATCAGGGCTAAAACCGTTCCCCCTGCCCACTACCAGCATCCCTCCCAGATGTCCATCTGCCTACTCTTCCTTATCTTCCCGTTTGCAAACTGCAGCGAGAGCTGCTGGGAAGCATGCAATGCCTTGCAAGTAATTACAGAGCACAGCAGAGCAGAACAGCCTCAGGGGACAACTAGCAATTTAGACAGACACCAAACGCTGACCTTCCATGAGGGAGGGCTACGCGAGGAAAGCAAACGGAGTGCCACTCAAAGAGGGCTGGGTACGCACCAACTGTGAAATGCCCAAGGGACAGAGCTGCACGCCACAGCAGCTCATCTGTGCTAAACAAAGATCTTAAAAACTGTGATCTGAACCTTGCAGAAGTCAGCTCCGTCCTTCGCTGCAGGTAACCCACAGACAGCCTTCCCACCGCTGCAACCACTCATGCAGACCTTGGTTTCAGCCTAGCCACAGAGGTGGCTGCTCCTGGTCTGGCAGGCTACCGGGGGCTGGAGGCTGCCAGCCAAGTGAAGCTCTCAGCCTGCTCAAAACCCAGCACATCTGCAAGACACAAAGTCAGGCTAGAGCAGACGGGGTCTTGAATTAGGCTGCTCAGCTTCCACCCAGCTCCTCTACCCCCACTGGAGACAGGGTATTGCTTTGGACACAAGCAGTTCAGACACACCTTTGTTCCAACCCAGGACAGCTATCTTCACAGCGTCTTTGCCAGCAGATTACAATATATGCCCACATACTTGAAGCATAGTTCAACAATATCAGCAAAAAATCCCTGATAGGAGAAATATTTTCCACCCAGAGTACTCCAACCTCAAGGTGGACACCTCCTCCTCCAAGCACTCACCCACTGGAGCAAAACCCTCCTTTGCTTTCACCCAAGGGTCAGAAGAAAAGCTGACCCAGGGGCGCCCTGAGATACCTGCTTGTTTCGTAACAAGCTGCTGTAAAAGGAAATTGAGATAAATATGCACATGCTTAAGGCCATTTAAAGTAGGGACTGGCTTTCCTAACACATCAGGGTTCTTCTGGCCACTGAGGGCAAGGGACAGAGAGCAAGAGAAATACCTTTCAGGGAGGAAGCACTAATAAGATATAAGTTCCCTTGAAATAATTAGCAATATAAGGGTAAAAAAAAAAAGAGAAAAAAAAATCCAACCAAAAACCAACCACCCACAAACTTTCCCTAAGGAAAAGCTTTAAACTTATGAAACCTGTATATCCACAGGTCATCAGGGGTGTAGCAAGCATGGGGCCAGCCACTGCAGCAGTACTGGGACACACGCAAGATGTTCTGCATCCCACATGGACAGGGGATTTGCAAATAGGTTTGCAACAAGCAAGTCCACAGGGAGCCAGGGAAAACTGAGTAGCTAAAACAATCCTAATTTGCCAGCTGATACAGATGGTTTTTCAACAGGAAGATAATAACAGGTCTTAGGAAAACATAAGCCCCCCCCCAGAGAGAAGAGGGTTGTTTCAGCACTTAATTTCTCCCAGTCTTCTCAGGAAGCTCAGCAGGAAATGGCAGAGACTTCCTCAAGTGCATAAATTCTTTTATCAGGTTAAATTAGATTAATTCCCCCAGGAAGATTACTCCTCCAGACACTCGATGGGTGCTCTTACCTTGATTCTCATGGTGCTTCTATTCCAGTGACTGAAACAGCACTCAAAAGTTTCATTTCCAACTCTTTCACAAAGATATGTCTCTGTTACTTGTAGGCAACGTATACCCGCTCGGACCAAATGCAGAATAAACCTAATAACCTAGGCCTGCTTCCCCTCTTTCTTCTAGTTTTCAAACATTCAAAAGAAATTTGAAAATGATCAATTTCTCCTTGTTTTCTTAATGGAACCATGACAATGCTGCTGTGCAATTGTCTGCTACGGTAGGGGAAAAAAAAGAAGGATAAAGCAAACTGCAGGAGTTAACCTGCAGCAGCAAACAAATCATTGATGTGCCCACACGCAGAGCCAAGCCTCATTTGTCAGAGGAGTAAGTATCAAAGGCTTTGAACACAGTCACTGGCTCCCCGGTGTCGTCCTCAGACGTCTTGGTGTTTGCAGCATTAACAGCAAACGGTAGCAAAGACGCCTCTGTAAAAAGAGCAGTGGAAATGTCAGGGGAGATGTAGGAACAAGAAGAAAAGATCCCTGCACCTCTGAAGGGCAGTTGCTCACGCAAGAAGCCAGTTCAAGACCCAGAATGTCCAGGAGCAGTTGGTGAAAGCAATGGGGTGTATGAAGACAGCTTGTCCCTGGAGCAGCAGCTGGGAAGGAGCGGAGGAGACACCTGCAGCACTGCCCCTGGACATCCCACACGCCGCTCTGTTCATTCCAGGGTATCTGACAAGGGTCCTTAAACATGGGGATGACAGTGCCTGTATCACCACAAAGCTTGACCCTTGGAGAGCCTTCCATGGCCCCAAGGGTGGGTGGAACAGGGCAGTGCAATGCCCTGCATGGATGTACTCTCCCCGTGGATGCTGCAGTCAAGGTGATTTTGCTAAGTCACTGCTCAGGGTCAGGCCGAAAGGTTGGCTACACTGACCACCAGACCCTGAAGAGCTGTTCCCACCCATCCTCTGTTGGTTAACCTCTGGGGCAGCCATCGCAAGGAAAAAAACAGCAGCCCAGGTTGAATTATCCACTGCAGCCAACGCAACGCTGCTCTCAACTTGCATTACCCATCCTTATGCTCTCACAACAGCAACTCACGCTATTTTTTCAAGTCAGCGTTTAGCCTTTTTGCTAGCTAATACGACATTTCCTCTCCCTTCCCCCAGCCCGGGTATTTGGTGAAATCGCTGCTTCTGCAAATTGTGCTGCAAATGCTGAACTTTTGCCAGTTAGACAGGGAAAGCCTTGACTAAAAATAAACCATGTTTCAGAAAATAGATCCCTTCCCAGTACGATGAAGTAGTGGATAATGCATACAAGCAGACCTGCCAGGAGAACACAACCTCCAGATTTGCATGAGAATCTCACCAAGCTCAACAGACAGAAAACTGCAACTACTGTGACTTGTCCCATCTTAAAAAAAAAAAACTAACTAAAAAACAAAAAAACAAAACAGGGGGGAAGAAAAGGACAGAGTCAGGGATGAGGGTGATGGGGTAAATCAAATTTACAGCTGTTTTGGCAGGAAGAGAAGTGCCACCACCACCACTTGCCTGCATCCCCTGTGAACTGAGCTGCTCATAACCCATACAGGAGGAAGAGGAGGTCACACCGCTCCCTGCACGGCCGCTACAGGAGGCAAAACCCCTTTACAGGAAATTCACTGCAATTCAGGCGTGTAAGAGAATGACTTGGGCTTCTGCCACTTGAGTCACCAGGAGTCTGGGGCCCTGACTCAGTGCTGGCTCCCTCCGACACCGACACACCTGCGAGGGCTTGCTGGCAAACGGAGGCACTCCTACCTTTGCTGTTCCCCTTCTCATCACACTTCTCCCTTTAAAAAGAGGTCATCTGAAAATTAATTTGAGGAAAAGGAAGTACAACGAGAAGGCCAGCACCAAGAAGCACAGGCAGTGCTCTACTAACCAGCTCTGCTTTAAGCTCCGAATGGAGAGCACGTCTGCTTGCCTGGTGTGATAAACCCTGGGAAACACAAGAGATTTAGGTGGAAACAGCTCCGCCCTGACTCCTACTCCTCCAGTACGTTTGCCACACCACCCAGACAGTCCTGGGTGAACCAGGTTTTCAAGAAAGATCACTTTCCATAATGAATTCACTTTGTTTTTATAGGGATCAAGAAAGCTGCATGCAGCGAGTTACAGTAACGTCCTCCTACAGTCAAATGGGCCATTCAGGCAGGCAAAATGCAAGGCAATGCCATTTTGGGATGAGATCCATCAGGGATGGACATTTGCAGGAGCTTCTTTTGCTGTGTAAGCTCTTAGGGCAAGCTGAAGCCTCAAGCTCAGCGTGCCAGGCCAATCCCTCTTTGTCCATCGACGTTCCCACAGCACCATCCATCTACCCACTTCTCAGACCTCCCCTGAGCAACCACAAATGGCACAATATTCCACTCCAATTCCAGTGGTTATACGCACTCCTCTGGTCAGCTGGGAACATAATTCCAGATAATTAAAAAAAGCAGCCTGCAATCCAGCCCTATATTTTCTCTTCCTCAAAGTAATGCAGGAACTGAAAATGGAGGTGCGAGCAGACCTGCTGGTAGCACAGTGAGGGCACCACTGAAAGCATATTCGGTATCACGGAAAGTACAACCAACTCAAGCAATCCATTTACAGTGACAAACAGTTGCAGAGAGCGCAGGTGAGATTTTTTCAGTTGACCACTGATGCCTTAAAGTTACAAATACATCAAATAACTCAGGCAAAAGGATGCACTGGGCAGCGCAGCAGAGGCACTACTCCACTGCTTCTGATAGCAACCAGTGGCAGAGTAGAGCAGTGATTATCCAAGGAGCAATAAGGTGCTACAGGCTGTTCTTGCCATACATTCATAAAACAACAGCAGATTTGTTCATGGTTGGATACTAACACAAAAACAGATTCCTCCCACCCCGACAGCAGGCAGACGCACACCACGGGGAAGCTACCAAAGGCCAGCAAAGCAGGAGGGCGCAGGAGCGGCATGTGCAGCTGTGATCTTGACCGGGATTCCTCAGCTGGCGCTATGGGAAGGAAAAGGCTGTGCCTGCCTAAGCAGGGAGCGTGGCCTCCCAGGAGCGGCTCTGCAGCCATGCTGTGTTTTCCAATGCTTTCCTCAGAGGGCTGTCAGCAGGACTAAGTGCAAACCTTACCTTCTGCCTGGGTGTTTTCGCAACGCATCTGAATGGAAGAAAACCCATTCACTGCAGAGCAGTCTCTCCCACAGTATCTGTCAATCCACAGCCATAAGGGAAGCCTTGCGCACATTTCACTCTTGGACACAGACAGACCCTCTCGCCCTCGCTAGGAGCACAGCACATGTACCCGTTCAGAGCATCAGCTTCTCTTAAGGCACCCACAAGGAGCCAGAACTCAGTCCCCATCGGTGTACAGGAACTGGCAAATCCTGTAAGCATTAGAGAGAATAGTAATTAGTGACATTAATGAGAACTGGCTGTGAAAGGCACGAGGCTGACAGGGGACTTCTCCAAAATCACAGAAGGAACCCAAGGTAAAGACAAGATGATGAGTCCCAAACCAAGGCTGTTCCTCCTGCGAAGCCTCCTCCACAGTCAACACACTGAAGTTAACGTCTAAGTAGAGTGGCAGAAAAGAGGTTGATAAATGGGATGGAAGCCGTCACCTACTCCCCGTGCGGTCTCCCAGTGATTTGGCAGGTTGCATTTAACTCCCCTACTCCTCTCCCTGAGACGCTGCAGAAACACTTTGCTGCCGGCATGCAAAGTGCCTGCTGCATGCCAAAGAGGTATCAGAAAAAAAGATGTTTTACTGGAAACAATTCTAAGCAGCCGTAAGGAGACTTTTTCTGATGCAAAATGAAGCAACGGTCACCACATCTAGTATGGTTTGACTTTTCCCATTCTGTTCATACAGCTGTTTGGGGACAGCAAAGAATGCAGTGGATGAACAACCACCCGCAAGCACCTTGTAATGGGAGAGAGGATGTGGAAGCAGGAGGAGGTAAGGAAACAGGGTGGGACAACTCCAGTCAAAGCACCGAACCAGCAAGGGGAAGGTACAGGATCAGCCCAACAACATCTCACGTATTTCCTGCCAACTAGACCTCGTTACGAACTGCAAGAAAACTTACTCATGCAGTGCATTGGTTTACCTTGGACTGAGAAAAAGAGACTTGCTTGTTTTCCCCAGTCTCTGTGGGTGACTCACAGACATCAGCCATTGCCAGCCAGTATTTACAGAACTGAGAAAAAACATAATCCATTTTCCCCCCCCCATTTTCCCCTTTCTCCTCTACCACTATGGAAGGGCTGAAGACATTTCTAAGGATGAAAACAATGCTGAGACCACAAGAGCACAGCACAGACCTTGGACTCCAGCCTCAAGCACAAATTTTCCATCACCATTTATAACTACTCTCCCTGTTGCTTTAAATTACCACTCTAGCCAAAACACAAGAGTTATTTACTTGTGTTATGCACCTCCAGGAGGGTCTTCTGTTTCTCTTTTGAAGTCACTAACTGAACGCTGTTCCGCAGTGGAACAAAAAGTCTCTACAAAGACAGAAATAACATGACAAATACAACCTGGCCAATAATCTTCAGTTGCAGATGATTTATAAAAGTAAACAACTTTCCACCCCCACCAAGGAAATTCATACCTTCACATGGCTTACATCTGAAGGGGCTGTATAAGCTTTGTAGGATTTCATCTGCATTGGCATCGACCCACTCTCGCACCAGGGCTCAGCACGGGTGGGAGAGCCATATGGCCGCTGTGCAGACCACCTTTTCTCCCTTCTCCTCCGGCTCCTTTTTCCTCTAACAACTTTCTCAATGCAATTACTAGTATTAGACAACATCGCAGAAACATCCCTGGCAAAGTTCAAACTCCTCGCCTCCCGGTACTTCTGAGCAAGGCAAACAGAGATGCTTTAGCTTCTCTATGTGCTGCTGCATTTAATCAAACCCATATGACGGTGGCCTGGCCTGCCTTCTCAAAGCAACTGCAGCTCTCAGACAAAATGCTCTCAGCATTTTGTCCCGCAGCAGCCAGACATACTGGAAACACAGCTGAGTGCCAGGAAATCAGCCCCCCATTCCCAAACTCCCTTCTCGAAGGGCCCAGTGGCATCGCTCGCCCCAGGGCTGCTTTTCCTATGAGACATGACTGTGCTCCAGACAATGCAGACCGTGGATGACACACTGTCATGGTTTAACCCCAGCTGGCAACTAAGTACCATGCAGCCTCTCACTCTCCCCAGTTGCAATGGGGGAGAGAACTGGAAAAGTGAGGAAAAACTTGTGGATTGAGATAAAGACAATTTAACAGGTAGATCAAAAGCTGTGCACCCAAGCAAAGCAAAACAAAGAATTCATTCACTACTTGCCACTGGCAGGCAGGTGTTCAGCCATCTCCAGGAAAAGCAGGGCCTCGTCACATGTAATGGTTACTTGGGAAAACAAATGCCATCACTGCGAATTTTCCCCCCTTTCCTCTTTCTTCCCCCAGAGTCATATACTGAGCGTGACATCACATGGCATAGAATACCCCTTTGGTCAGCTGGGGTCCGCTGCCCTGGCCGTGTCTCCTCCCAGCTTCTTGTGCCTTCCTGGCCTACCTGCTGGTGGGGCAGTGTGAGGAGCAGAAGAGGCAACAGCTAAAAACACCAGTGCGCTATCAAAAGTATTTCTCATCCCAAATACAAAACATAGCACTATACCAGCTGCTAATAAAAAAGTTAACTCTATCCCAACTGAAACCACAACACACACTCATGCCAGCAAAGCCTTTCTGCTGCCTTTCTGCAGCTCCAACTTGTCCACCAAAATACACATTTCCTGGTGTCACCACTCTAGCAACCGCTTTCTGTCCTTGACATTGCAACCTGTCGCTTCTTGGCAGATTGAACTAGTACTGCAAGGACACAGTAACGTTTTATTTCATCTAATGTGGTAAATAAAGATTCACCAGTTTTAAAAAAAAGTTATGAAGCATAGGGGCAGAGGACTGAGCAATATCAGGTGACCTGTAACGGGGGAAGAGATCACCATATCAGGACTGAAGAGTGCAAGCAAAACGATGGGGCAGAGAAATAGGAGGGCTCTGCATAGCAGGAGCGACCAGAGAAGTCCCCCATGCCATAAGCAGAAGAGAAGCCAAGAGAGCAGGCATATGACCTTGGACGACCTGCCAGACTCCAAGCTTGACCATACACCCACCATAAAATAAACCCTACTTTGAAGGCTAAATAGGGGGATGGGGTGTTTCCCCCAGCTCTGAGAAATAATAAAGTTCTGTTTAAGAGGCTTATGCTAATTTTCTCCCCCTCCCTCCTGTGATGATCGTGCAACACCAGCAGTTTCAAGCTCAAGCAAACAGCTCTGCCCCCCTCCATCGCCAAAAGCAAGGATGAGTGTCTGCGTTTCTTTGAACAGGAATATGCGCAACCGCCTTTGAGACAAGGACGTATGACGAGCTCCTCAGATACGGCTAGCACATCAAGAGAGCTACCAAAAAAACGCCGGCTCCCCAGCCAACAGACCTTGAGAAGTCATCGTCAAGCCAATAACGTACTTGCAATGAGCACCTAACACAACAGCTTTTCAGCCTGAGATGGGTCAGATAAACGTTTATAACAAGTTGGGCAAGAAGATAAACCTACCCCAGCCTTATGGATGAAGGAGAACATGGCAGCAGGATCTGTCCTGCTCCCTCCTGGAGAGGCACTGACACATCAGGCCCTGGCCCGCAGCATATTTAAGCAGAGCAATCACAGAATCACAGAGTGGTTTGGGTTGGAAGGGACCTTTTAAAGATCATCTAGTTCAACCCCCTGCCATGGGCAGAGACATCTTGCACTAGATCAGGTTGCCCAAAGCCCCATCCAGCCTGGCCTGAAACACTTCCAATGATGGGGCATCCACAACTTCTCTGGGAAACCTGTTCCAGTGCCTCACCACCCTCACTGTAGAAATTTTCTCCCTTATATTCAATCTACTATTCTCCTTGATACGTTCAGCAGAAGATTTTCTTTAAAAGCTGTGCTCAAAGTCCTCCCGGAGGGATACTTCCTCAGGGTTAACCAGGAAGCTGAACGTTTTCCGCATATACATGAAGCAAGCCATTAGTCAGCAGTGCACCTCAAAGGGCTCTACTGACATTGTAGCCTCCCAGAAACATTAACGCACTTTGCAATCCTCACTTCTCCTTTACAGGGAGGGAAACTAGGGTAGAAGCAGGACATGCTCTACCAGGAGCTACACAGCTGCCCTTCAGCGAGCCGTGCCCACTCCCACATGCTCATCAGCTTAACTAATCCAAAACTATGCTGCCAAAACAGACAGTCCTGCCTTTCCCCTCCTCCCCCTTCAACACATCCCAGTCATCTCTACACTTGTGGTAGCAACCATCGTTTGCTTGATCCAACTGGAAGCCATCCCAGAAAGAAGAAAATAAAGGGGAAGGATTTCTGGCAGAAGAACAGCCTGAGATCAGCTAAAGCTGATGGGAAGCATGACCTCAGAAAGATGGCACAGTGGTACATCTGGAAACCTAGATGAGGCATTTGGTGTGTGCCGCTTCAACCAGATGCTTTCTCTTTGCACTGTGGTAATTCACTCAAAATCCCTTTAACAGCTCCATTCACTGCTGAACATGCCCAACCATTCACTCTTCTAAAGACCCACCCAAAACAGCGGTGGTGAAGTCCTACCTGAGGTCTCTAAACTAGGCTGGTGCACCCAAACCGCAACACACCACATCTATGCAAGCCTCACAGCTTAACAAGGAATAGGGGTAAAACAAAATTTCTCCAAGAGATTTAGCGATATATATATATATATTTGGTGTGTTTTGCCATAGCTGAAGGGTGTTCTTAAATGGTTTTCAGGAGAAGAGGAGCAAGGATAAGCATATGCGAAGGATCTAGCAAAAGCTCTTAAGCAAAGCAGACAGCAGGATGCTGAAAATAAATACTCAAAGCCTTTTACAGCACCAAAGTTCAAATCCATCTGGACATTTATGAGGCTGTCACAGGACCCCATAGAAGGGATTTTCCAATTCCTTGCAGAGAAACCCTGGAAAATAAAGACAGAAAAACCAAAGTCTAGGCTCAAACTCTAAGCCAGCCCTTCGTCCTGAGGTTTGACCTCCTTCAACATCACCAGGAGCACAGAGGGATGGCGTGGCACAGCCCTGACTGTTCCCTACAGGCTGGCTTGTCCCCAGCACAGGGTGGCCCGAGCTCCGCTCCACCTCCATCCCACTTCTCCTCCAGCACAGGGGTGGATGGAGGGGTCCTGATGGACCTAGATAAAGCTCCGAGTACTGGAGGGGCTGTCAGCACAAGTCTTCACAGCCAAGCCAGCCACCTCACCTCCAAAACCAGCAAGAGTATGATCCCCACCTAAAAACATACACGCCACGAAGCTGTGCTGAGTGCAGGGAGCTGATGCACCAGCATCTCCAGAGGTACCATCCAAACATCCCGGCAGCAGTCCGACGGAGCCCCCTCACCCCTAGCTCCTTACAGAGGTGAAGGAGGCAGAGCTAACCCTCTCTTGTTTTTCTGAGTTTACACAGCATTAGTCACTTGGGCTCCTGACGAAGCTGCCCCGGGGCCCCCAGGCAAGCCTTGCGATCACCGCTGTGCTCGCACCAAAACCACCAACTCCGCCAGCTCTTGACACGAACAGACAAGCACAGTTAAAACCCTCACATTCAAGCCTCCTTTAAACACTCTTCAGAAAAATACTCAGAGCTGCTCCTCCACTTAACTCGGCTTTTTTTTTTCCCCCCACCAGAAAAAGCAAAAAGCTATTCAAACTGAGTTTCCGTATCAATTAACCAGCTAGGCATCTCCAATCGCCCCATTCTCAATTTTCCTAATAACCATTACCATGCAGAGTGTATGCACATCCCAGAAATATCCCAAAGCATCCTTAAGAAATCATGGACTTCATTACAAAGCTCAAGCTGTCACCTCTGCAGAAATTCATCTTATCTTAGTTTTAAAGAGAAAACAAAACAAAACCAAATGAACCACAACGGATTAATTCAGGCCAGTTTTTACAGAGCAGAGTTTTTGAAGTCAGCTGTAACCACAGAGCTGATGCTAGGCAGGACACAAGAGCCATCCCACACGAGACATTTATGTCAGGGACCTTTCAGTTACCTGTATGCTGCCTCCCAGCAGTGGGGACTTGGGGGAGACCACGGCCCCTCGGCTTGCCGAAAAAAAGCAGCTTGTTGCACACACGGAGGTGCAAGTGACCACTGTTAACAGACAGAAGCAATGCCCACGCCTGGCTCAAAAGACGAGCTGCCAAAGCGACTGGCCAGCCCTTCGGCAGCACCTCCCCAGAGGTCTCCTGGCCCGTGCCACGGCTCTGTAGCACCATGAGGAATTGCTCTGCCACACAGCTTTGCAAGCAGACGTCTGCAGTGGGCGCAGCCTCTGGTGCACAGCCTCTTTTGCTCATTTCTTAATATAATTTATTGAAATAAACCAGGAAGAGCTAAATTCATGCTCTATCAGCTCAAATGGGGCACAGGCTAACCCAATCCTTTCATTTCAAAGCCTGACACTTCCAGCAGTTGGAGAATATGGACTAGCAGCACTGTTTGACTAACAAACTGAAGACCAGGGATGTGTTTCCCAGCCAAGAGCTGGAGGGGCAATCACCCCTCCTGCCCAACCTCTCTGGGGATGGAACGAGATGATCTTTAAGGTCCCTTCCAACCCAAACCATTCTATGATTCTATCATATGGACCTCTCTGTCCATCCAGCTGGCCCCCATGCTGGGTCCAGCAACCTGCAGGAGATAACTGCTTAATCCCCCAAGGACTAAACTGCTTTGACATGTCGCAGGAAGAGGAGATCCATACGGCCTCCGTGCCCAAGGCAGGAAAGTGGTAAGGGAAGAGATCCCTATAAAAGCCCAACAGCGACTTGGAAAACCATTTCCTTAGACATACAAGGGACTGACAAAAGTCCATCACTGCCAAAGAGGTGCATGGACCCCCGCCCTCGTCTCCCTCCTGTTCCCTCCAGCACAGACTGGAGAGAAAAGCTCTGGTTGCCACCGGACCAAGCCCTGGTGCATGAGAGGGCAGGACAACAACAATTTCCATCTCGATCCTCAGACATTAAAAGCATGGTGAGGGCAACACTGCAAGAAAGAAAGCTCCCTGCACTCTCACCGCTCTGCAAAAGGCCAGAATAAATGAGGGGATTTACAGGCTGACCCTGAAAGCAACACACATGCTTGCCGAGCAGAGTTCACCCCTTGTCTTGTACATGCAGCATGCAATTTTTTCCATGGAAGCCCGATTACAGCACCCCACTTCAAGAGGCGGCTAATCACATTTTAAACATGTCAGCTGGAAACAAGTTCAACCCCTTCAGTGGTTAAGGTCTTCTGAAGCTTATTGGTTTCCTCAGCCATATGTTATATATACCCCCAATTCCCACTCCCAATTCAACTTCAGATTCCACGAGCTGCATCTCATGGCATCTTCCTCTCACAGTATAGGAGGCTGAGCAGTCTCCAGATAGATCTCTTCACCACACAGAGGTGCCAAAGCACAGCCATCAGGTCACCCCTCAAACACCCCAAAGTCAAGCAGATGCAGTGTCAGAAGGTCTCCAGCCTCAAAAACTCAGAGAGGACCCAGAGGCGCTGACTCCCTGATACTACAATATGAACTAATGCCAAGTCCAGTTGCTTGTGGCTTCTCAACAGGCATCTTGTTAGAGCCCAGCAGTGAGGCAACATAGTTCACCAAATGTTGTGTTGCTCAAGGCATCTCTAGCGCTGCTCAGCATCCTCAGTTCATGACCTGCAGAGCTTGCTGTGGAATTTACACCATTAAGCTCAAGACAGTCAGAAGGACAATTTTATCAGGCTCCACTTGCTCAGCCTCTAGATGTCTAGAGCAAACAAGCTTCGAGTCTCCAGGAGGCCAACCAACAATCCTACCAGCCCTTCCTCCTCGGGAGCAGTGTGACGAGCATCAGTCCACAGTAGCTCAGGCCACTGCTCCGCAGCTGTGCTGGTCCAGCTGCCTGGTCAGCCATGTGGCAAACCCGATAAGGATGCAGATGTGGCTCAAAAACACTTGGGTAAAGAACAAATTCAGTGCCAGGCCACCCAAACTGTTGTGCCAAGGTGGCAAGAAGGTGGTTGAACTGCGCACCTAGGCCAGAATAGCCATCAAGCAAATCCATGCTTTGCAGATAAGATCTGGGTTTCCCTGTGAAACTCATGCAGTAAGTCTGGGAGCAAAGAAAATAGCGATGCTTTGAAATATTTTGGTAACTTCTCTGGTTAGCATTGTAATCATCAGCAATAGCACAAGCAACACTTCTGACCCACTTTACTACCGCTCAGAGGAAATGAACGTATTACATCCTCCCTGATAAGTCCCCCCCATTCAGACGAGGATGCTCTCATGACCAGTTTAGACTCACAGAACTGAGGGGGGAGGGAAGAGAGAAACATTAAGAACAAGACACCACAGGCACAACATTTTTCAAGAAACTTAATTTCTAAACATGGAAGTCATTTTCTTACCTGCCCCCTCCTCATCTACTCTGTATTGAAACGTTTGACAAGATACACAGTTCACTATTGGTACAACTTTGCTCCACTCAAGCCCAGATCAGATGCCAGAGCTATGAAAGCAGGAAAGGAGACACTTAAAAATTTTACCTTGGGAAGAGAAAACCACGCTACTAAACTAAATCTTGAGTAGTCAGCTATGAGGCAAATGGAGGAAACAAAAAAAAAACAAAACAACAAACCAAGTGCAGTAGCTCAAACCGATACCTGCATCCCCCCAACATCCTGCCACCGTGGCGGTGAGCAGCAGCTGTGGCTCTCGCACGCTTGGTAGAGGCAACTGCCGGACAGCTTTCCACAGCAAAGCCTCCACGTGCCTGGCAAGCTGCAGCTTCAGCAGCCAGAGAAAGGCACGCAAAGCTTGACCCCCACCAATTAGGGAACAGAACTGAAGGGAAGGGGAGGCAGATTGAAAAACTCGAGCCAAGCAGCGAGTCTCAATGAGATCCTGCTGATTCCTGGCAAGCGAGCTGGCCCAAAGCGTGTGCGTAAAGAAGCCAGGCACATCTGCATGGCTACTGCAAAGAAAAGTAAGAGATGCATGAGCAGAGTGCTTTGGACGGCTGTCCCAGCCGCTGCTAGGTCACTGGCAAGGCCTGCACCCCACTTGGTTGAACAAGCACATCTCCCCCACAACTCTCACAGCAGCAGTGGCATCAGCAAGTTGCTGAATATACCAACAAGCACACATTTCTGAGCAAACTGGCTTTAATTTTGCTGTCAGGATGCCAGCAGGGTCCCAAGTCCTGCGGAGATCAGATTCGTACCAAAAGACACTCAGGGAAAGTTGGCATGATGGGTGCATGCAGGGGGCTGAGCATCCCCAACACCTGCCTCGTCTTCATGGACCCTTTTCCCCCCGTCTTTGGACTGATGACAAGTAGTTTCCCAGAAAGAAAATCCTACATTGAGCTCCAAAAGGTAGGGGCAATGGCCTTGTTTGCTTGGGTTTTGGGGTACGCACAGCACCAGGGTTCATGGGGGCTGTGAGCTTCCACCCTGCTGGATGCAACTGCTCAGCAGCCGCCCGCAGCACGGGAAGTTCCTCAGCATACAGCTGAATGGTGCTGGCTCCCGTGTTTGATTTCCAGGATCCGAGCCACAAGGAGAGCTAAAAATATCACAATTAACCATTCCTTTCCAACACAAGACTCACTGATGGGGCCATGGGGGTATTATACAACTGCAGACAGGAAGATGTGGTCTGCAAAAAAAAAAAAAAAAGAAAGAAATCGAAATCGAACTGGGAAAACAGCTGGCCAGGACAGTAATCTCTGAATTCAAGCATGGACCACAATGCCCAAAAATGTGGAGAAGCTTGTGCTACTTGCAATTGTGGTGGCTTGCTCTGATGCGCTTGCAAGTTTTCTGGTGTGATATACACAGGGTATCATTTCTGCTCTGCATTGATTATACACAGAGAGCTCATTCTAGCCATATCCCATGCAAGCTGTCTCCTGAACCAGCTGGCTGCTTAGCTCTGTGTCATTCTGCATGTCAGGAGTTAAGCGAGAAACTTTTATTCCTGCTAAAACCCATTGCAAAGAGACAGCTAGGCTCCAGAGCTAAGGATTTCTTCACGTGCAGATTTAGAAGCAATTTAACTTTTTTTTTTTATCACTGCCCAGTCTTTACGATGACATCTAGACTTTAAACATCATCTGTGGGTAACAAAGGGGTACATTACTCGCAGTGGCACACCCGGGAGAACCAGCAAATCCTCTCCATTTGAGCCCAAGTGCCGGCTTTACCCTGGAATTACATTTATCTCCCCGGCACTAGGCTCCCATTAATGGAATTACCAGGCAGTCTGCTTCAGACTTAACACTTGAGAGAGGCGGGCTGGGATGGCACCGCTCCAGCCTCAAGCCGCAAAGCCTGCACTGTTTCTCCATCCTCCAACGAGCTGCTGCCCTAATGAGCCCAACCCTGCGATCAGAGCCAGGGAAACAAAAGAAATAAACCCGAACTGTCCAGGGCAATCAATATCTTTCTAGGAACACCCAGGCCTCTTGCCAGCTCTCTCCCAGACCCAGTGTAGCTCTCCTGCAGCACGGATGTGGACGGCACGCGCAGGAGCAACCCGGCGGGATGCTGAGCCAGGAAGCATGACCAGCCACCAAGCAGACACTTAGGGAGGCAAATCTACACCAGTCCCTCTGCAAATACCTGATGCTGAGGGTGTCAAAACAAACCCACAGCTAAGGAGAGCATCCATCGACATCGAAAATCATGGAGCAAGCACTTGAGGCAGAATAGCTGTGGCATAAATACCCCCTGCTATGTAAAATGGGGAGGCGTATCATAGCAAACCAGCCAAGATTGCTAACCTCAGCATGGGAGATTATCTTGCACATGCTAGGAAACTGCCTTCCATCACACAGTGGCTATTGCACTGCCCTGCTAAGCGATGGGCAGCATGGCATGAACCAGTGCCTTAAACCACCCCTGCACTACCCAAAAAAATGGACAACTGGGAGCACCACAGGCTGCTGAAAACTAAAGGGGATGCAGCAAGTAACCCTACCGCAAAGCTCCACTCACAGCACTGCGACTTCGGCATCTCCGAGGGCTGTACTTTGTACAGAGCAGCTGTAGGTTTGTTTGGGTTGGGTGTTTTTTTTTTTCCCCAGTCACCTGCAAAGGGACTTCCCTGTCCTTGGCAGGGAGGGAGCGCAAGGAGAAAACAGAGGTTCACCAGCACTTGAATGATGTTTGCCCCAGGTAAGGAGACCCAGGCACACAGCACTGCCATAGCAAATAAAAAGACAGCAAGCAGAAAGCTTATTTGCAGAGTATAGATGTGCCCTTGCAACAGCTTGAGCTGTGGGAGCTGAGCTACTCTCTCCTGTAATTAAAATGCAGGAGAGGAAAGCACAGGAATTACTCCAGCGTGACTGTGAAGGACTAACAGGCTTTGAGTTTCAAAGTCGATCTTAACACACACTCTTCAGTGCAGTTTTAATTCTTTAAAAAAAAAAAAAAAAAGAGAGAGAGAGAAAAAGAGGTTTTGCTGTGAGAAAAGATCCTGCACAACGCTGTTGTCAAACCACACAAGGAGCAAATGAGGGAGACTGTGTCTGGGACTGAGGAAGGAAGGATGAAGGCAGTCCTCTCTTCTCCCTCGCCCCTGCGTTGGCTCTGCCAGTCGTTCTCAGCGACATAACGATTCAGGGAGGCAGACATGCCCCGTGACAGGAAAAACACTTGTAACACCCAGGCGGTGAAACCTCACATCCGAGAGCATCTATGCAAAACGCAGCCTGAAACGTTTCTTCCAGCTCCACAGAGCTGACTTGATGTTTTGCAAAACCCACCTGGTAAAATGCTATTGCTTGCATCAAAGGTGAGATTTGCCAGCAGGAGATAACTCTTAAGCATCTTCACATTTTCTGCCTATCAAAAAACCAAAAAAGAAGCCTATGGGTAAGATTACAAGATCCTGCAGCTCAGGGTGATGTAAAAGAGAGGGGAAGACATCAGAAAAAGAAATGACACACGTGCAATGCTCTTCAGCCTGGCACCCAGGGGAATAGCTTAGCTAAGAACACTACTTTCATTTTTAAATAATGATAAAGGTAAGGAGCCGTCAGAATTACGAGTCAAGCTCCAAGATAAAAAATCATCCTGCTGGATGGGTGCGGCTGCCTGCCTGTTTGGTCGCTGTTAGGGTTTTTTGAAAAGATAAACATGTCTTTCAGAACATGTTTGTTGGCCAATCTTCCCTCTGCTGACAAAAACACAAGAAACTAAAACCCATGAAAATGATAAATGAAAGGCAGGACAATTTCCAAAGAGACGAGATCATGCTTCACCGGCCCTTTAAATAAGATGCAACATATTAGTATGTTAAAAAGGACAAAAGAGGAGTAAATTTAAAATTCCAAGTATTTTTGATAAAATATCATTCAGAGAAGCTTAATAGGCAAAGCCTGCAAGAGGCAGACCCCATTCACAGACCGGAATCTGACAAGTCAAAGAAATAAATAGTTTTTAAAATCTATTTTTCAGTTGTAAATCTGTTGATAGATAGGATTATTTAATCAGAAATTCACAGGCTGGAGGAGGCTAGCCCAGCAAATGCATCCGGTAAAAAAAGTAACTTGTACATCAGAGGAAGAACGGAGGCAAATCCCTTAAGGAAGGGTGTAAAACTGGGCAGAGTGGGTTTGAATCCAACAGAAGAGCTTGAACACAGCCGAGGCAGAAGTAGAAAAGCACCGCAGGAAGGCCAACAGTGTGAAGAACCCAGGAGCTCGGTGCAGCCCACTACTCAGTAAATTGCAGTAACGGGGGGGCCGGCATCACCGCCCGCAGCCCTGCCAGCTCAGCCCGGGACTTTGCTGCCCTCCCAACACAGCAAGGTGTGAAGCAGCCACCACCGAGGTTATACAACAGAAGCGATTCCGCAATCGTTTTGGTTTAGAACGCACTTTGCATTGGCCTTTTCCCCTGTTTGGTTTTGTCTTTTCTTATTCAAGAGCATCAGATGGGAAGAAAAGTGACCGAGCGCAAGGCAAGCCCTTTTTAACTAAACCCGGGGTATCACCGCTGCTGAACACAGCTTTGAACTAAAGCGTCAGGCCCACAAACAGCCCCCTCTTTCTCAGCACGGCGACGGCACAAGAAGGTCCCGACGCTCTCACCCGCTCTGCCACGCGTGCCCTCATCGAGCGCATCCCCTTTTCCCACCAAGAACAGGGCACCAAACCCCAGCTGGTCTATGCAGCTCCCAAAAACACTCCAGCACATGCCCTCATCTGTCATTTCGACGTGTGCCCGAAGATCCCTGCTCCCAACCCAGCATCTCATTCCGCGTCCAACGGAAACCCGTTGCCCTTAACTGAACTGCAGCTTGAGCACAAGAGCACACGGATCCATTTATTGAGGGAAAAGACCTCACGATTCACTATGGTGCCAGATTTCACTTTTTTGGGGTGTTGCTTCTAAAGGAGGTACCACCACGCAAGGGCGGGGGGGAGCCAGCTGCGAGCGGCGGGTTTGTTAAGCCAGGGGCCCGAGGTGCCGCACCGCCAACCGCCCCTGCCACCCGCGGGGACACCCCCGGGGGACCCCCCAGCGCCGACAGCTCCCGCTCGGGCAGCAGGGAGGCAGGGGGCACCCAGGCCGCGCTGGTGACACCCGGCGTGTCCCTGGAGAGCAGCGGGGACAGGGAGGGCAGGCGGAGGCTCACCACCCCCTCCCGAGGAGCGCGCCTCATGGAGCCCCCCCGAACAGCAACCAAGACGATCACGGGCAGCTCCTGCGCGGCTCCATTCCGTGCGAGGAAAAAAAA